>JBBPUA010001001.1:0-10383 GCA_038094355.1 Afroboletus lepidellus | reverse complement strand
GCAATCAAGGGTGTCGAGAAGGAAGTCAAGGGCGTAACCAATAGTCCGAGCCATGTTTTCCCTGAGTTCGGGGGGGAAGGCGGCGCGAAATGGATAATGAGAGACGGGGGGGATGTCAATATCGGATATGGTCCTCGGAAGGACTCTTGGAGTGGTGTCAGGAGCGGAAAGGGTGGCATCAAAGGGACGTTCTGCGCCGGGAAGGAGAGGGTGGAAGGGACATTGAAAGTTTTGGCGCCAAGCTTCGGCGTCGCCACAGTCGCAGCAGCCACCTGACTGTTGCGCAATGAAGAAGCTGACGTTGTGGTCCCTGTGAGAACTGGCACGGAAGCAGCGACTACAAAGGACACAGGTTTCGTCGAGGGCACAGTCTCTACAAGGAAGGGTGAGTGAGGAAGCGGGCGAGCGAGCGAGCAATGCTCACTTGCACCGGAAACAACTTTCACCCTTGGTGAATATGTGACCACAAGGTCGACCCTGGACAACGGGCTCCTCCGATCCGGCTCCTGCGAATCCGAGTTCTGCTTGGACTGGGGCGAGCGTGGCGTGCATGGGGAGACTAGAGTTTGAGAGTGGAAGGAAGAGATGAGCGTAGGGGCCCCAAAAGGCGTCGTACAGCTCGGAGAGGATCTCTGCGCGAGTCGCAGGAGTGAAAACGTATTTACGGGAGCCAGGCATCGTTTCAAGTGCGAAGCGAAGCCGAGAAAGAGGATCAGATGGTCGGTCGCGCGGGTTCATTGTCGGAGGAAACTTGGCGTTAAAGAAACCCATGATACCAGACATTCTGCGGACGAACTCCTCGACGATGGCGACGGCGAGGACGACGAAGACCGTGGTGGATCACGCGATCATCATATTTGACCAGTCACGTGCATACATCAATTTCGGCGTCCCCGGGCCCTTGCCTGTTCGTCGCGCACCCGACATACTAAATTCGAGTCCTATTTACGCAGAGGAGCATGTGCCAGCGCGATGGAAGCCGAGTAAGTAACCGAATACCCCGAGCTATATGGTGATCCGTGAGTCGTAGTATGTAACTATCATTGTAACGTCAGGGGGTTGGCAATGTACAACTGCTCTGGGCCAGATAGGTATTTGCGCTATCACAAGACTTGTCAGCGTCTATCACGCTGCTCCAGGTCGTCTTCCAGATTGTAGCTGTATGACTGTAAGGCCCCATACCCCCAGCCCTCATCTTGCTAAGACAGCTAACCATTAGACTATTCCACCCCTAGAGCGATATTTGCGTACTTGAACACCAAAAAAAAACAATTCTTCCGTATTGTCATTTTGAGCTATGAAGTATTACTGATGCCTCCATGTAGTCCAAGGGGATGCGCCATAGTCTATCAACTTTATCTCCTGTAACAGCGTTTGTGGCAAACTTCCGCTGGTCATTCTGATGTTTTACTGCAGCCCAATCGTTCTCCACGGATGATAGGGTGTTTATTGAGGATGAAGGGAACGTTGTCAGGAAATTCTTGGGTCGGATCAGTGCGGCGAGTCCCTGGTCGACGGAGACGGCGATAACTAAGCGTCGATGGATGGGAGCAAGGAGATCCTGAAGCCGGTACCCCTCTCGTGCGACGCCATCATAATGAATACGCAAGTCGCCAGTCTTGAGATTTCACATAGTGGGGGGACGTCATGAGGACCAACTCTCAGTGCACATGCATCAGCGTCAGCAAGACCTCCACGTCGACAACGCTTCGCACGTGCCCGCGCCATCGTTTCAGATCGTTCTATTATCGTTCCCATTTGCGGGCTTCTCCGTCCTCACGCCCGTCCATCGACGGCGAACCGCGCGAACGGTACACACGCGCCCTCACGTCCGTGGCCATTTGTCGTCTGGATCTACTCTTCCACGCGATTCACGTTCCCGGGTGCCTTATCTCCCTTTCACAGGTGTCAGAAACACCCTTTGGTTCGTGTGCCGCAAGCGGTGTTCCCCGTCCGCCCGCACCCGACATGGCCGGGGTAGCATCGACGGAAGAACTTGGAGTGGAATGCCGAAGACGGTCGTGTTCCACAATGCCGTGCTTTCCGTTGATCCGGATTCCGGACGATCTAGATTCCTGACCCTAGGAAATATGAGGCGAGCCAGACTGCCAGCGCGCGCCGCGTAGGACGGACCGTGGTCGTACGGCGTGCGTGTTTCTGATGGTATGAACCCGGGAATAACCTTGTATTCCACCACGGCCGTCAAGATTCAGGCTTCAAGGTGGCGTGGGCGCCTGCGCATGGCCCGGCAGGTTGCTCTCCGCCGAAAACGAACTCTTGACGATGGAATCGTTGTACACGCTACGATGATCATGGCCTTGTCCGCGTCAATGTGCTGTCGAAGTGTTCCTCAACTTGACGTAATAATCACAGCGCGCAAGGTCGTTATATTACTAGTAAACTGTAACTTATGCAAGTCTGATATGGTCAAGGTAGTACTGCGACTGTAGTACAAGTATTAGTAAATCGATATAAAGCACAGGCGGACGTGAAAGAATGCCACGTATGACGGAAACGGATGAACACCCTAGTAGTGAACGACACGTTGCCGGGATGAACCAAATTGGGAATGGTTGAAATGAGGGAATCGGACCTTGGTCGATGCCACGATCACATCGCAGGACTTACGCCACTGATTCCCATCGCCCCTACTCCACGAAGTACATCCGCGATAATATGCCGCGGACTCGACATGGAAAAAGACTTTTTCGTGTTCGAAGAGGTGGTCAATGTGGGTGAAATCGAAGGTGAGGATAACCAAGGGGCGGATGGAGGCGTGGGTGACATGTCGGCCGAAACAGAACGTCTGGGGCGCCACGGGAAGCGTGCACGTGTCGGCGAACGATGAGGAGAGGCGGACGACCGCGAGACAATGGAAGATGATGAAATACCGACGGGCACGAGTGTGGACTCGGGTAATTTGGTTAGGTTACGATCCGTAGTGGAGGGTAAAATATCTGTTGGCGTAGACGGGACAAATGAAATGCGAGGCGATGGAGATCGGGAACGATGGCGAGCAGAGAGGGTGGGGAGCGTAGAGAGGAGACTGGGTGATGACGCGCGGAGTGGATTATCAGCATGGGTCAAATCTGAAGTCGACTCGGAGAGTTTGTGTAAACTAAGAGATGAGGAGGAAGAACATGGTGGCGGTGCAAGAAAGTCACGTTTGGATGGGGGCGGGCCGGCAGAGTCTCCTGAACAGGTGGAAGGCGTGGAACTTTGATGGGTCTGTCCAACTGCAAGAGAGGCTAAAGATCCCGCAGGACTCGCCCCGGGCGACGGCGTAGGCGTCCGCTTTGGGGATGGGAGGGGAAATAGTTCATTCTCGTTCTCGTCATCTTCTTCCTCGGGAATACGCGGTGTGGTAGGTGCTAAACAAGTGGGTGAAGGTGGTGGGCGAGTATCGGCAGGAGGCGAGGAGGATGTGGCAGTACGCCGAAGAATTAGCGGTATCTTGTATTCTCCCCTAGCTTCGACATCGTCAAAAAGCGTCTCCTCCCTGAATGTCGACGGCCCTGTGTCACTCGAACGCCGGCGCTTGTCAATTTCGTCTACGCTGATCGAGACGCCTAGATTGCCGTAGGAAGCAGAAGCAGCACTTCCCGCGACGGTAAGGGTACGAAGGCTATTATCAGCGCTCATGCTACGACGCCGCGAGGCAGCACGCGTAAAGTGTTCCGTCCATGCATCACCACCTACGACAGCAGCCTCGGTGACGGGTTGACATGCTGCACAACACGGACGGAGGGGCACGGTAACGACGTCTGAACGAGAGGGAGAAAGGGAAGTTTTCCGTGGGGTGCGGGCATATCGAGCGGGCAATTCAGGACTGGAAGACGGGGCACGATGTACGAGGCAGGGGGGAAGTGGTGTGCGATCAATAGAGCGATCCGCCAAGTCATGTTTACGCGAAAAACTAGGACAAAAATGAGTACACGGATATCAGCTACAGGTCAGGAGGCGTACGTTGGAAGGGGAACGCGGAGGACTAGGTGTGACTGATGTTCTTGAGCCGAGACAGCGTCGTCTGGCGGTGTGGAAGGAGTGAAGGAGGCAGACAAACTCCGTTTTTTCCAGAGGGGGAGCGCATAGGACTTGGTGACAACTCTTGGCCGTCGCGAACGGTGCTCGAGATCCGGAATGACGACGCACTGGGTCTCGAAGCGAACTGCGCTGCCATGGTCGTCAAGGGGCTCGACAGAGGACAAGGACGTGTCGGCCGCCGTCATGGATGGTCAGCACAACAAGGAAAGTCGGAGCCCCGACCGCAGAGACCGTCAGAGCCATCAAGAAGAAATTGTCATACGATCTCCTAGCCGGTCTCGGCTAGCCGTCATCTTGCCTTTCTCGTCTGTCCCGTACGTAATCCACCCTCAACGGTCCCAGTGTCGCAAGGCACAGAGACGTTCTCATTCTAGCTAGAAACGTCGTGTCTTCAACACGCGCTGCCGCTGTGCAGCAACCACTCACAGCGCAGCGTGCATTGCGAGTAACGGTCAAGCGCCTTCCACCTGCATTTGCCCTGCTGTTCTGGCAGATTCCGGCCTGGCCCCAGATGGTAAGCTCGCTCTTCAAGAGCACACAGCATTTTCACGCTGGTTATTCGACGGTCTAGTGTCTGACACGTCTTGGTGAAACAGCTATGATTTCCCCACTGCTATCTTGGCCAACCTGTGAGTGATTCACACGCATTCAACTTCCTCGCGTCCAAATATAATCTACCACTGGGTAGGAGTTTCTCAAGTTCAGCCACTTTGACTGTCAGAGGGATGCCCTTGCTCTCAGCATCTCGTGCGAAGCCCCACAGAACTCACTCCTTTACTGGTGTTCATCCGGCTCTGGTAATTGGTTCCTATCATGTAACTGGGTACGGGTGGGCTATGACAGTTCTCAAGCACTCCTCAAGATTGTGCAGGGTGGTAGTGACGTTGGCCTGTCAATCCATATCGTGGTGGCACTGGCAAACCAGCCTTAAGCCTTACTGCGGGTTCAAATGTAGCCGGCGATTTCTCCCATGCGTTGTGGCACCACTGACTTCCGTCCCGGCGGTGTTGCCATTGGTTCTAGCTAACACAACCTGACAGATCCTTGCATACAAGTTGCAGCGGGATTCCCAGGCACATGTCACCGCCGACACGATTCCGCAGATGGACTCTAAATTATGGGTGGGTATTTGTCGCTCATAGCGTTGCGAATGCCATTATTGTTTACGCTCGTGGTCTGGCATTGCCCCAGGAATACTATCTTTTTCGATTCACAAGAAAACCGATCATTGATTGACTGGACTTCCCTTAATGATATAACCATCAATGTACCAAATATACCCATCGTACTTTGTTCCATTATATATTTCCGACTTTGAATTCATGAATTATATAGAGCATTCCATGCTCGACCAGTAAGTCTACCACATTTGGCAACCCCGCTTGCTGACATGCAGTTCGTGGGCCGCTTCCAGTGCACACGAGAGAGGAGGAATGTGAAAAACCATGTCTTTGGTACTTCCCTCGGATGGTTCTACTCGGTCCGGTACCCTGAAGGCGGGAATAGCGCTCGCAACCGAGGATCCATGTCCCAAGGTCACAGACCGTACCCATGCACTGTGGAACTGCTTCGGCTGTCTTTGAACAGTTTGGAAATGATGTTCCGTTTGATGCGCGATTCTGCATTGACAGTCATCGTCCCCTCAGACATGGATCTTGATATTTTATTTGCTTTCCGGAACGTACTCCGATGATGACGTCGCTTCCTTTGCGATGCAGATGTTTCGAGGATACGAGCGATGAGATCTTGAGACATCATCGCAGCCACGCTCGCGTGTCTAGAACCAATCCATCCACGTGTGACTTATGTATCTTGTCTCGTCGAAGCATAGTTCCCATGCGCCCGCGGGTGCCTCTCCCACGAAAAAGCTGATTGCGTGAGACAAGCATCGAAACCTCCCGATAGTGGGATTTATGTAAGATTAGCCTCTGCGGCCCTTTGCTCTCCCAGATGGCGTCGGACCTATCCGTTAAGTTGGTATGTGTCGCGTGCCAGATCAGCGTGCAACAATGACCCCGTCACCATGCCTCGTAGCAGAACTATTGGCTGGGTTCTTCCTCTATACGTTATGCGTAACAGGAAATGGCAAAGGTGTATCTCGTTCTCGCAGACGCTTTGGCTACCGAGCCTGAGAATGCAATAAACTCGGGTCAGAGGAGACGCCATTATGATCTCAAAGCTACCGATGCGATACTTCCAATGATACGACCCTGTGTCGACACCTAAGCGAAGCAGCTACATGACCATGTTTGGATCTCATCCCCTCTACTAGCGTAAGTCGCCCAGCTTAGAGATCATTTGATGATCGGTGACCAACGTTTTCTGATGGCTTGAGCGCCCGGTGCTGTATGGCACTTGGCTGCCAGCCACTGATTGGATGCGATCATAGTGGGCGTCGACATTGGCAGGGTACCCCGAGCACACCAAGGTAATGTTAAAAACCGCCGGGGTGCCATTCATTTGGACGACCTGTAGCATGTGGTCAGTTCTCTAGCTAATATTATCTTGACTGATCTGATGTGCTATTCTCAAGGCACATACGTATGCACCTCTGGCAGTTAGAAATTACGGCAAGGTTGAGTTTAGTGGTCGATAAGGGCATCTGGTTCGGTTAGATAAGGGCTTCGTCTGACATTGGTTGGGGTCCTCCTGTCCAACTTTCCCGGAACCTAAACTTAACGAAACACAGGAATGCTTATCAACCGCCCGCAAAATGATTTATTTGTGTTCCTACGTATGGAAAAATCGTCGCGTTATCCCGGCCAAATCCAGATTCCCTCCCACATTCCACCATTTATGACTGTCCTGAGCCATCCCCGGAGCGGGGATGGAATCCTGGCCCCACCCTCCATAGAAAATTTGCTCTCTTCTACGTGTCCACCGTCGCATGACTCAGGTAGCAGTGAGTGCGCCCCCGCACGATTGTTCATCGGGATCCAAGGCAAAACGGACCACCTTTGTACGTCCGCTTCGTGTGTGAACTTTTCCCTTGCAGTTTGTTCACGTGTACACCGTAGCTTTCGTCTGGACGAGGGGGATCAGGCAACATACGACGTCAGAAAGTCGCCATGGACAGAAACCGGCCTGACGAGACGTGCACGCGAGGGCGTGCGGCCGACAAAAGACCTGAAGGGTCAGGGTCGCCGCCTGAACGCCGCGTCGTCGATGCAAGAAACCTCACATCCAGTGGGCGTGGGGGCTCTGGCAACATTCAACCGTCTGCGTCGGACCTAGAGGATCACCCTCTGACGGCATCCATCCTTAGTCAACACAACGCGATGCAGGCACAGTATGAACAATGGGTGAGGAAAGCCCATGCTGAGTCCAAGGTGGTTGTGAGTTATTTTGTCATGGCCCCCGTGTGCACAATTCTGATGTTTCGTCCAGCGCTCGTCCGGCCGTGGCGGGTCCGGTAACATAACTGATGCACGGCAACGGAGCCGATCGCAAGGGCCCAGTACTGCGCCAAAAAGGCGTTTCTTTACAACCAAGGGTCGGGAGAAAAGGACAAAGTGCTCTGACGGCATCGCGCAGGCACAAGATAGGGAGGACGGGAGCGTAGTAGACAAAAGGTACGACAAAACTCACGTCTTTCCTCGCCACCGCTGACACCGATCCACTGGACATTAATTCGTCCCTAGAATGAGTCATTCCACGTACTCGTCTGGAGGGTCCAGCGCACTAGAAACCCAATACGGCCAGCAGAGCCCTGTCAGCGATGTGATGACGTCAAGACATTCCGTGACATCCAATCTTTCCTCTTGCGAAGACCCTATCACGGGGCGCCCCGGAAAGAGACAGAACTTCTCGATCCGTTGGAGTAGACAAGCATCGTCCACGAGTTCGGTGGCGTCACCGGAGTCACCATGTTCACCTGCTGCGTCCATGTATTCTCCAAGTTTACGCCCACGCAGCCTGACATCGAGTTCTAAAGTATATCCACATACGCCTGTTATACTGGAGGACCAAGAGTATGTTTCTTTCTTGGATTTATAAGATCCGTTATCATCACATTCCTTTGTTGCACCTTTTTTTCGATGTGGGTGCTGGGATATTTATGGCAAGGGCTGAACAATTTGTGTAGAATGGTACGTGTATTACATGTAAGTATATCTAGTAGTAGCATAGAGCTTCAGAGCGTGCTGATATGATTCGGCCTCCATGTCATCTGCATGTGAGAGATAACCGTAAGTTTTCGGTTGGTGGCTGTGTGCTCAGTTCAAGTCGGCGTGGGGCGGGGTGGCTGAAATAGAATGGGTTCGGCGAGGTCTAGCGGTGAGCCCTACACTGAGCACGGGGCTTCGTCGATTGAGTTGCTTGGTGAATCACTTCATGCCTCTCCTTCTCGAAGGGTGACCTCGTCCCCCAGCGACTGTTTGCCTCACGCATACTTTGCGCGGGATCTCGAATTGTAGTTCAAGGTAAATCTTCCAACCAGACGATCGATCATTTAATTTGGTCTGTCAGTTTGGTCGCCTGGCTTCCAAGTGGAAAAGGTCGACGTGCGGTCTCGAGCTCGAGTTGCCACTTCTTCATCTTGCCTTCTGAGTCATCCCTTGCCAAGTTTCGTCCACGTCGTCCATGGGCTGGTACCACACGAAGCGCTTACCAAGATGTACTAGGACACGCGTGGCGCATGACGCTGGCAGAGCATGTCGCCGTTGTACTCGTCGCCCACGATTGCCTCTGCAGATGGCCGGGGTGGCCCCTAGGCTCTACGGCACACTTTCCACTTCGTTACCTTACTTTCGCACTGAAAGGAAAGACAAAGTGCTTGGTTTTGTCGACGTCTGAGCGAGTGTTATGAACAACAGCGCGACGAAACGAGCGGACGAGCAGGCTCACCATACTGTTGTTCACGGCACGAGTTATTGGCTCAGTTCAGTAGTGAGGGCTACTAAGTGGGAAACCCAATATGGGGACTCTTGACTTCGACGCACGGAACAGCGAAACCATCCATCCGGCATTGAACACGTTCGATGCATATCAGTATGTTACTTTTCTGCTTGCCATTGGGGCAGTATGCCCGTCGCAGTTATTTCGAGACCAGCAGGGACTGGAGCAGGCGTCTGCAGTCTTACATAAACCAGCAATTCGTCGGGCATCCAATGACATCAGCCAGCCAAGATCTGGTCACACCAGCTTCTGGAATCCAGCGGGTATGCGACCAAGGGTACTTTCCGATGAGCGCCGCCCTCATCATGCACCACCTTAGTCCCTTGTTCGTGGTTCTTTTATAGTACGACAGAGCCCCGAGATTTCTGACTTCATTCTCCCGGTGTTTGCGGTAAGTCCTAGGTCATCTTGATGTTTACTGGTTCTTCCTAGGTGTTGAAAATTTGCTTTGTCAATCGTGTCATCCCTCCAACAAGAAACGGGCAGTCCTCACCATTGGAAAGGCAAGAGAGACCTGGGTAAAAGCGAACCATGAACATGAGGCGCAAAGCGCCGAGCCGCCCTCGAAGAAGAGCTGCTCCGAGCACCCTAGCACCAATAACCCGTACGACTTTGCAATGTGGCAGGATTATGCTAACATCACGTTCAAAGAGCGAGAGAGCGGACGCGGACATACAAATTTCATTTCTAACGAAGGGATTCTCCAGCCCAGTCAGAACGAAGAGTCAGGTGCCAAGTTCTTCCATGAAACTCAGACAAGTGTCCTCCAGATCCCACGCAACGTAGGCACATCCTCCATGAGCTTGGCCACGTCCTTGAATTGGGTGGCGGGCATAGCATTTGTGATTCACCCTCTTTGTAATCAAAACGTACATCGACCGCACGGAACCAATCCACGGTCACTGTCTTGCAGCAGCCGCACCGTGGTACGGTGGCCGTTCTTCCGGGATACTGGATCGAGCGTGGGTCGGAGGGTTCCTCGTCTGGGGGAATTGGAGATACGGCCTTTGGAGGCAGTTCAGGCTATGATAAAAGTACCGAGTTTCAAAACTTACCGGGCCTACTTCCTTCGCACCGCCTTGTCTGCTGCGCGATGCCTCCTTGGAGGCATTTTTGTCCGCCAAAGTTACCTTTGCGTGTATGAAATAAGTCATGATCAAATCTACCATGGTCAGGAAATGACGCACCAGACCCGCTTCTGTTGCATCAACAGTACCTTGTGTGTTGCGGGAGGCGTTCTTGCCCGGAGAGATGGAAAGCAGTGCCTTTGCAAGCGACCACACGTGAATGCCGAGGACGCGATGTGGCGGTCACTTACACACCGGGATTTCCAACATTTTGAGTCCCTCTAAATGTAGCTCAAAATGTAATTGGATTAGTAAATACGATAAGAACTTATTCTGAGCATGCTGATAATATTTAATTCTAATGTCATGGAAAATA
>JBBPUA010001000.1:0-10384 GCA_038094355.1 Afroboletus lepidellus | reverse complement strand
AGTCAATGACGAGGCGCTGCCGAGAATGAAAGAGGTCAGCAGTGAGACTTTACCGAGAATGAAAGAGTGGCATCAGTGAGTTGAAGGATAAGGAGGTGTTCAGCAGTCCAGAAGTGGGTAAAGAACCCGTCCGCGAACAGCAGCATCACTGCTCACACTGTCGAAGATAACTTGGCAAAGGGAGGTTGCCTAGGTTCATGCAAGAGGACAGTTCGGGATCAAACATGTACTAATTACGCCGTACCTTTGATCATATGCACTAGCGTAGTCCTGTACTTCGGTGCCAAACGGTGCCGTCAGTTATACGATCACAATGTCCGGACGCCGAACGGGATCTCCAATTCCCGGCAGTCGCCATGTCTTGTCTCTGCTACCTCCTGAGCGCTCAGATCTAAACGCTCTTGCTTGGTGTCTTCGTCTGTCTCATAGGTACGCGCTGCCGGGCCTTACCGCAAGCAATAATATTCCGAGGCCTGCCAGCCCCTCTCGCGCTAGCCTCCACCGAGCCCCGCAGATTGCGCGCAAGTAGTTGCCGGCGCCTGTTATCTCTCAACCATGCGCCAAGCACACGCCAGCATCCACACGATCTATACTGCTCTGGAACCCACCTCACAGCCAAAGCGCTTAACTTCCAGCAGGGTGGCGAGGCGATGGTACAGGATTCAGCGTCACCGATGCCCCTAACTGCGTGCATCCATGCAGGAACGCCGCAACCGTGCGCGGACGATTCGCCCTCGCTTTATAACATGCCTCGTAGTCGTGGCAGTTGCCCACGAAAACTTACGTTCGCTTCTAGTCTCGACCAGCGAACCAGCGCTTCCCAGAATACCTTCCTTCCCTCACTGTCTCGCTGAAGACTCTCGGTTCACAAATCGATATGCCGAACAGGATTGGCAGCGCCGTGTACACCTTTTTTAGAGGCCTGTGCTGTTGTTGCATATCCAATCCAGAAATCCATGACCTGCCGCCCGTGGCCCCGAACCATGGCCTTCTCGATACCACCATTACAGCTCCCTCTGGCGTAATATCTGATACGTGTACTCCTCCCATGAGCGAGAAATTCAGCGACTCTGGGTCGAGCGGTAGCATTGGTGTCCGGGACAGCGGGGCGGCACCACCGCCTGAGGTCACGGAGGCAGGTTATCAAGACATACAGGTATGTTGTTCAAACACCTCGGCGGATCATATTGAACCAATATATCTAGCCTCAGACTTCCGAGAGGGGAAGCGTTCGTGACGCACCATTAAGTAGCGATTCGTTGCCGCTAGTGAACTCAGTGGGCAATCAGTCGCTCCCAGTTAAGTCAGATAGGTTGCCGAGAAAGGTGGTAACGGATGGGAGGGAGGTTGCCGACGGTCCTCGGGCAGCAGCTTACGTCGCCGAACACAAGTTGCCGGGGATTGAGGACAAACCACCTCAAGCCACCGAGCAGAGCGAGGCAGCAGCGGACGAGAGCGAAAACGGTTCGCATGCTCACACCACTAGCTCGGCGCACGGACCGCCGGAAGAAGATGGTCCGTCTCAACAAGCTGTCGAGCAGAAACTACCGAGGAAGAAGGCGGAATCGGTGCAGGCTAATGACAGATCTCGTGCCGCTCACGTTGGTGAGAGATTGCCAAGAAGGAAGACATTGGTGGAAGCGGAGGGGAAAACTGAAGATGGTATTCGGCCACCAGACGATAAGTTGCCGAGGATGAAAGTCTAGCATATTGATGTTCCCCACCCGATCATGAGATATCGGGTTGGTACGTACATAGTTTATTATGTTGTCATCCATATTCCGTGCGTGTTATCTCTATTTTGTGTTGTTATCCCCAATTGTTATTTGCCGCCAGAAACTCATCTGGCTTCGAAATGTCTATATATTCAACGACTCACAGAAGGCAGATCTTGGCAGTTCGCATGCTCGCATTTGACTCGGCCTCACAACGTTTGGAAAATGTGGAGTGAAATAACATTATGTGACTTATTAGACTAGATAAATATTTTAGTGTCTACGTCGGTGCTACAACATCCATGGGTACGAGATTCAAAGCCATAAATCGTGCTTTCACTAATTAGTCTTCGCCGTCAAAAAGGGACTCGAGTAAAACCTTCGCCTTGAGGACCATCATCTTTTGTTTCTTCCCTTTCTCCCACAATGTTCCTACTGGTGCCTGCTTCGTCAACCCCAGATGCGTCGCACACAGTACAACGGATTCTTTCCTAACCTCCGCTCCATTTCCGTCCGTTTCTTCCATGCTACTGCTCTCGAACTTGTCTCCAGGCCGAATACATTGGACCTCGAAATCGCTCGATATCACTTGATCAAATGTCTTGTTGAGACGCACAGCAAGGTCGACGAGTAATATTATTCTCTCCTTGAACTGGGACGTGATCTTGGAAATCATGCTAGAACGAGGAGTGGAGCAGCCAGCGACCAGCAGAATATCAGAAATGTCTGCGATGAGCTTTTCGACGAAGGCCTCTGGATGGTTTATCCCGCTGTGGAGGTTGTAGAGGCGTGCCAGCGAACGCCAGCGTCCAGAAGTGGCTTGTGCCTCTGTCGATCTCACGTCAGATGGAACAAGGAACCATTCTGGGAACTTGATTTCTCACCTGCTTCACGTAATGTCTGATATATACTGTCGATGAATGCATTCTGTCCTGGATCGTAGGTCCAGGCAGATGCAATCTGGCCAAGCACGTCCGCGAAGTAGGCCTGGAACGCAATTTGCAATAGCAAAGGGACTTCTTGTGGTCTCGATGCCAAGCGCTTCGCCAACACCGAGCCAATGTGAACTGAGACCTGCTCTATGAGAGAGACGCGCTCCCTGGTTGCGTTCGTCGCGGCATTTTTAAACTCGAAATCCTCTACGAGGTAGTCAGCCATGTACGTCGCGTTCTGCTGTAGCTCTGCGTTCAATTTCTGGAGCGCGCGTATGACGTCCGTATCCGAGGATGTATCTGCAATGTCGAGGAAGCCGTTCGAGGCCGTGTGACCGCCAGATTGCACATTACCGCGCTGCTGGAGCTCTGCAGTTCGCGTTTGAGAGCGAGAAGGATCTCGTCGAAACCTCTGAATTTCTTCGAGACCTGTCGTGTCTAAGGCTCTGGTGTCTGCTCGACCACCTTCAGCGCTGGATACGGGGGTCACGGGGATCGGTTTCTCTCTATGGTGCATGGATTGCGAGTGAAGGGTGTCGTCGCTGGCCGAGCTGGCAATGCGCCGCATTATCCTCGACCTCGTGTCCGGTGCCACGTCGTCCATCGCGAACGCGCTGCGCCTACCACAGAGCACGACAGCATCTATGAACGGGAGCACGAAGGTCTTTGTATCGTGGCTCCGTTCACGTGCCACGTTGGGGTTGACTGCCGATGTCGAGCGAGACTGTCAAAGAGTCGGCGTGGCGTTCTGAAATTGCAATGCGCCAAACCTACCTCGATCATCATGGCATGTTTCTCACGGTCCTCTCCTCTTGCACCGTCCGTGCGCCGCTCCGTAACGCAGGCGGCGTTGCTAGAGGTAGAAGCGACACGGTCACTCCATCCGGGGACGTCCTTTTCTCCTGCGAGCCGATGCTGCCCGTTTCCCCGCGTCCGAGTCCCTCGGAAGGCGTCCCAAATGCCCTGTGGGAAAATGGTAAGCCCTGAACCTCTTCACGCTTGTCACCGACTCACTGATTTCTTGACCTTTGCCCCACGCTCGTCGCGCTGGGTGAGTCCGGTTGTGTTCATTGCAACTTGTGCAGCCTGTTGTGACCCTTGCTGTGGTGACGCCATTCCCTTGAACAAAAAGTTTGAACGATGATGCTGGTTCTTTCCGGGACGCCTACCGCTGAGAACCAGAAACAGCACACCGAAGGTCAGATTCGAGGAGATCTAGCTAGCGGGATGTCATTATATGGGGAGAAACCGATCCACATTGCGCGCCGCATGATCCGTCCGGTGTTGTTCCCTTTGGAATGTACAGGTTTCTGACTCTCGGACCTACATGGAAGCAGACTGGCAGCGGCGTCCGCGCTGCCCCAGCAAAGGTTACTGCGAGCAGTGGTACGTCCGCACCGACAACGCACCACACATAACTCGGGGGTGCGGCGTCTTCCCCAACGCCACCATTACACAAGCGCGGATCACACAAGACGGCTAACACAGTTCCTTACGGCGGCTCTGGCAGTAAAGCGGCCATAGTCTTTCCGTACGTAGGTTTGTGCATTCTTTCGATAACAACTCGTATTACTTGTCATCCATGACTACGCTCTACGTCTGGTTCTCGCATGATGGCTCTGTAGGCTGTGAGTCTTGCCATGCCCTTGAAATTAAGGGCTCATTTCCGAGTCTTCATTCCCGCACCCTGTTTCTTCATTAAGCATTATATAATTGACATTAGCGTGGGTGGTCAAGGCAATGACGTTGACACGCTGCAAGGGCTCGGAAGTGAGCAGCCGCTCACGCTGTGCGCACTGAGATTGAAATTTGAGATCCCGTAGGTGGTCGGAAGATCCATTAAGGGGAGCCAATATTTGGTATTGCCAGTGGATGCTCGCCCCCTTCTGTCATGATGCCATGACGGTCACTGGCATGCTGATCGGAACCCGCGAGGCCGTACTACGTCTCACACGTGAACATTGAACGCCTCACCCCTGGAAACAAAGAAGCCCGGGAAACCCGCGTAAATAACCTGTAGATGGTCGAGCTAGACCTAAAATGCGCAAGACGACAGGAAGTGTTCAGGGCTTGTCCGAGAGGCATCTACATGCAGCCAGACTGTCTTATTCTGACAGGGGGATCTACATCTCAACCACTGAAGTTCGGCGACCGAATAGTGGACGGAATTGGTAAGGCATTCTAATTCAGCCGCACCCAGGACCCGGGGATGTCCCGAGGAAGCACGCCAAAATCAAGAGTCGGCTTCATCTCGCCGATCAGCACGCGTTTTATGGTGATATGAATGAACAAGCTGACAAAAGGGAACTCGAACGGATGCCGCCGCACGGGTGATAGCGTCGTTAGTTGCTTTCCGAGAGCATTTAGTATTATGGAGACTGTGGTTTGACTGAAATTCATGCAGCCACGGCCGCGTTTGTTCCTCATTCTCAGGTCGGCACAGTCACCATCTCGTGTCTCCTGCCTCGCTGAGTACTGGCCTTCGTCGACGACCTTGTCCTACCGCCCCTGTCTCAACAGAAGGCTGAGGCCTGCATGACACTCGCTGTTGCGAAGACTGACGAGTGACCTAGTATACGACAGTCCGTTGAAGAAAAAATAAAGGTCCCAATACTCTCTTAGATTGCACTACCATTTCTTCCTCGGTAACCTCTCCTTGTCGCCCTCTAACCTTGAGTCAGAGTCGGAGTCAGATTCCCGCTCCACCCCCCTCCTAGGGAATCTCCCCTGGAAGACGAAAATAAGTCTCATTCCGGTCGAAATAAAATGACTGTAAGCGTTCCTTACCTGCGCAATCAGTCCGTGATATTCAGAATTCTCGTCTTCGACCATCTGCTCTTCGGAACTACACCCTTCGCCCTCAAGCAAGACCATCGCCTTTAGGACGGTCATCTGTTGTTTCTGTCCCTTCTCCCACAACGTTCCTACAGGTATCCGCTTTATCAGCCCCAAGTGAGTCGTACAGAGCACAATGGATCCCTGTTGAATCCCGCTTTCTCCATCTGCTTCTTCCATGATCTCGCCCTCAAACTCGTCGCCTGGTTGCACGAGGAGGACCTCGTAATCGCTTGATAGCACTTCATCGAAGATCTTGTTGAGACGCACGGCGAGCTCGACCAGCAGGATCACTTTCTCCTTGAACCGAGAGGTGATTTTGGATATTACGGCGGATCGGGGAGCAGTGCACCCGGCAATCATCAAGATGTCAGAAAGACCTTCGATAAGTGTCTCGACGAGAGGCTCTGCATGGCCAATATGACTCTGGACGTTGTAAACACGTGCCAATGATCGCCATCGTCCGCAAGTGATTTGAGCTTCTACCAGTTTCCTGTCAGCTAGAACGAAGAGTGTATTTAGGAATCGAGCTCCTCACCTTCAGCGCACAACGTCTGATAAATGCCATTAATGAACGAGTTGAGCCCTGGATCAGAGGACCATGCAGATGCAATTCGGCCAAGTAATGCCGTAATGTAGCCTTGGAACGCAACTTGGAGTAAGAAAGGGAGCTCGTGCGGTTTCGACGCCAATGAGATCGTCAAAATCGAGCCGATGTGGTCAATAACCCTCTCTAGAGGAGAGACCTGTTCCGTCGTCACTTCCGTCGCAATATTCTTAAACTCGAACTCTTGGATCAGGCAATCAGCGATGTATGTAGCGTTCTGCTGCGTCTCCGCATTCAGTCTCTGGAGAACGCGGATGACGTCTGTGTCCGAGGATGTATCCGTAATATTGAAGAAGCTATTTGAAACTATTTGATCTCTTGACTGCGCATCGCAGTGCTGGTGGGGCCCGGTAATCCGAGAATGAGACTTGGAAAGAGAGCGCCGGGGAATTTCAATTTCCTGATGAAGTTCCACGGAACCTTTCTCGACAGCCTGGGTATCTGCGAGCTGCCGTCGATCGCCTTCGGCATTAGACACAGGGCCAGAGATCTTGTTTTCTTCAGGTTCCCTGGTTTGCGGGGGAGAGGGTCTGTCTGGGGCAAACATAGGTCCTGACCGCTGCGTTATGCCCGGCCCCACGCTCGGCGCATAGTCCTCTACCTCGAAGGCGTCGCGTTTACCACAAAATGCTATACCATCGATGAAGGGAAGTGCGAAAGTTCTTGCACCGCCTTGCTTGCCACGTGCCAAAGGCAGGACACCTCCGTCCGTTGCGCCGTATGAACGAGACTAATAATTATCAAAGAAAGGGTGGGTATTGTATTCATCGCGAAAGAATGACAATTCCTACCTGGCGGTTGGAAGCTCGTTGCGTTGTCCCTGCGTTTGTACCCCTAGTGCTGCCCTTGGAGCTAGACAAGACAATTACTTGCTCGGAACGGTCACCATGTGGGCGGATGTCGTTTCCCTTGGGTTGATTGCCTAAGTGAATTTCGAGTGGCGTACGCTGCATATCGTTGAAAATGACAAACGATGGGTAGAGGACAGGCAGGAGGCAGTTTGCAGAGACCCCTTATATACGCGAGAAGACCGTGGCCCGAGAACTGTTGTGGGGTCCAATGATAATTCTGGACCGCGGATCAGAGGCAGTTGGAAATCAAGGGTTCTTTTCTATGCGCTGCGATTACCCCAACTTTGAATTTTGTACTTCAAGTAACACGTGGATGCTTAGAACCATCGAAGTGGTAGCCGGATGCCCAGCATTCCACGCTTAGTCACTTGCATAAAACAAGCTCTAGATCATGCACGCTGCGCGATCAGGAATGTTCGATCGGAGCGCGTTAACAGTATTACATACCCAATGAAACGGACAAGCTCCTCCATCACATTCATCGAGCGTAAGATGGCATGCCCCAAGCTTGAATGCCAAAACCTAAGAGGATAATTGCAGGCCTGGGCTAGCTGTCTATCTATTATGCCTTCACATGCCAATGATGCCCTTGTGGGTTTCTAAAGAACGACAAATATGAAGATGGCATGGTCAGGCCTCAATTGTGCGCGTACCACTCGGAATGGAAAGGACTACATCCAATTGTCACAGTCACCCCAGCCGCCGATATTAACAGTATTATGTTCCTCGTCATTTGGCTTGACAAGCACGGAATACACCGCGCGCCTCGCGCGCGAGGTGACCTTGGAATTCTGCGTGGTCAACTTGAGACAGCACCAAGTTAGCCACCATCTTGAAGCCGTAAAACTACATCAGGAATTACGGACATGCCCGCACATATAATTGTCTGGACAGCAAATATTGATGCTTTCGTCCTCGAAATACGCCTGGAGCCAAAACCAGATTCACTGAGCCCCACAAAGAACGCCAACCAGAGGAGCAGATGAATATGATGAATTAAGAAGGAAAGTAAAGCCCATTGTAACCGGCGTCTTGGCAGCTGCAGCTCGAACGCGCTAATGATGACATCGAGACTCGTTGAACCGGTGACCTTCGCTCTGAAAATATAAGACGACGATTAGTGGTAGTACTGTAGGCGAAAGGACTCAGGAGGCCCTACCCGTTCAACCTTGGATTGATACGACGATTGGCAGCCATAATGTGAGTAAGTTCTTCATCGTCGGATTAGTCGAGCTCGCGCACATATTTGGCTATCACTTCTTGGGTGGGTTCGTCACCGGCAACACGGGAGTAACTTTCCAATAGAACCCACGTGGAGCAAACATGGAGCCCTGCCGGCCTCAAACGATGGGACTGCACCGAACTAAAAAGAATTTTTTCCGTGTGTTCCGTGAGGTTCTAATGGAACATGTGGATCAATACACATTGCAGTGAGCAGTCGGTGCGAGTCACTGGAATGGGTCAAGTGTACATTTCAAAGTCCGAACATTTCAGGTGTGCGCTACAAACAGTTGCAGTGTGTTCTTTCAGGGTTCATAAGAAGACGGAATGCCATGAAGATACTGATTCACTCTCCCTCTCCTGTGATCAGTACGATGCAGGACCGCTTATCACTCATGTTGGACAGTATGATTTTTGCAGTGGACAACGGCCACTCGTTCGATGGCATCGTGTCCGTCCCACAAATGGGTCTAGAGGACTTTGGGCACCGACCAGGCATGGCTGGCTGGCTCGACGAGAGCACGGTTCGTACTCTGCTTTTCTATTTATGAGGGTAACCAACTCGTCATGCAATCCAGGAATTTGTTCGGACGGCGGTAGCATCCGTTTCTCGATTCTTTCACAGAACGCCGACACCCGTAGAAATCCCACATGCTGGAAACGATGAACTCAACCACAGAGACTCCGGGATCGGTGGGGGTGACAAACCCTTCGGGGGTGACCCAGTATTGCAGGTGCGAATACCGTCGTAAAAGGCTTGGCAGGGCTAACAAAGGGGGTCGTCAGATTTCACAAGCAGACGAGGAAGACCTGCAGATGTGGGAGATAGAGAATGTTTGTCCCGATCCTGATGCCCAATTACCGAGGAAATTAGAGCCTCCAGGGGATAATAAGGAGGCGAACGTTCGGCCCCTGGAGATGTTGCCAAGGGAGAAGGACGAGCAGGCCAGCGAAAGATCTCCAAGGCTGCTGGATGGTCCCAGTCCTCAGGAGGCATTGCCGCGAAAGAAAGAAGAGGTCTCCACTGGCGATCAGAGATCACATGAGGAGGAGAACACCCACTGTGTTCCTGAGAGCATCGCACGGCCGAACATCTCCCAGAGTTCAGTGATGCATCCGGCAGACAGCGAGGACACCGATCGTCCTTTGAGTGCTAGGTATCCTAGATTAAAGGAGGGAACTGATTCGGGACAATAACTAGTAGACTACTGTGGATGACTCTGAAATCGCTCCTTTCGTACGGAATGACGATCGAGTTTACGTGCTATTATTTCCGTTCAACACATTGATCCCCCTAGATTGGGACTACAATGTTTATTCAAGTTACTGTAATGCAAGTTCACTTCCAAGGTCGGTCGGTTTGTCAAAAGTTTAATCTTGCCCAACTCAGGGTTCTTCGAGGGCGAAAGGCGAAAAGGTAATCCAAATTACAGGTCCACTTTCAACATAACACAGCGGTATGCACATAGACATAGATCTGAGGTCGAAAAGGTATGGAACCGGTACAACCGTGCATGGTATGTACATCACTGGCGGGGATTTTGTGCAAAACGAACGAGCTTAGGCCAGTTGTCGTTAGCACTGGCGGGGATGAGGCCTGGCGTTGCGCACAAAAAGATGGCGATGAACTCAGTAACGACGGAAAACGGGTACCAAAATGCTTCGTTGTTGCGTGTAGAGGTATTGTGGATTGTCGCGGTAAAGAACACCTCGCGCACAAGGACAAGCACGGACATGACCAACAGGATGTAGGCACCACACGTTTGGCCGATCAGACACGCCCAACCGCGATCGCTGATCACTTTGAGAAGTATGAGGATAGTAAACGGACTAGGCGAAGTGGAGTGGCGTACCAGAAAGCCTGACAGGTGGGAGGAACCAGGTCCGTAAAAAGACGACGACAGAACAACCAAAAAATACGTATACGGCGACCTTCCGCAGGGCGTTTCCGGTGTTCACGATGTTTTCGGTGACTCCCAAGCCACCCATAACGGCACCAGTGATGCTGAGGCCCACTGCAGCGAACAAGGCAAAGAAGAACAAGAAAGGGATGCGAAGGAGGGAGGCTATGGGCCCCTCTACATGTTTCGCAAGAGCCATGCTAGAAAAAAGTGAGGAAGGAGACATTGCGTGTAGTGAGGATGTACCGTGCGGCGATGAGTCTGTTTGCGGAATAGAGCATCGCGAAGAAGCCGGCGTCGTACAGAGCATCGTAGGTAATGA
>JBBPUA010000999.1:0-10387 GCA_038094355.1 Afroboletus lepidellus | reverse complement strand
TTTCCATGACATTAGAATTAAATATTATCAGCATCCTCAGAATAAGTTCTTATCATATTTACTAATCCAATTACATTTTGAGCTACATTTAGAGGGACTCAAAATGTTGGAAATCCCGGTGTGTTAGCCGCGCCATGTGGTTTTCTCGTCCCAAAAAGGTGCGCACGTGGTATTTAGCGAAATAAGCGAAAAAGTGAATTGGTAAGCGACAGACGCGACAGACGCGACAGACGCGAGCGACGCGCACGACGCGACAGACGCGAAAAGAGCGACGAAACCGAGGTAAGCGTCGCTCGCTCCCCTCCCCCACCCTGTTTTTTCACCTCGCCCGCTCATTCTTAAGATAAATAAATCGTGGCAGAACCGGACACCCGTGGGAATTCTCGGCATTGTGAATAGACCTCATGGACCACCACTCGGGACAAACCAGGACCCCAGCGAGTAGACTCGATCATGCCGTTTCATATGACAACAAGTGCTCACTTGAATGAACAAAGTGTTAGCGTGCCAATCCTCGGGTCCGAATGCCCGGAGGGCCCTGACGCATATGTTTACAAACTTACACCGCCACAGTATTTGCGTGACGGAAGGATCCGTGGTAGTACACAAATTAGAACACACTCCCGAAGAAGCCTCACTCTCGAAACAATGGCGTGAAGGAGCCTGCTCAGTTCTGTGCGTCCAAGTTTGACCATGACCATACCCAACTTCCTATGGACGCATCCAATCCGTCGCGCAAGAGTCATACAAAGTTATCGTCTGTTGTGATGGGTATATAAATGCCTTGAAGCTTGATCGCCTGAAGCCACTCACTGCCAATATGCACTAGGACATGGCAAGACGGAGTCGTCGTAAAGGAACGTTGGAAATACACTAATATCCTGGTGGGTACCACACACCTCGGTTGGAATCGGGTAGCCAGGCTACGTTCAATCCAGAAAATCGCGTGTAATTAAACATCACGATGAACAATCGTTTGTCGACGCCTTCGGGTCAACAACGCTGTTGTCGCTAATTATACGCCCAACAGCCGACATGCCATACCACAGATTGTATTTTATCATGCTGGCATTGGGAGTTCATTGCACAACGTTAACGAAGGTCTTCCGTCTCTAACACCAGGATTGTCAACTCCTTGCGCTCCCAAGAGCTGGCTCTGTGACACTGCGTCGTGCAGTAAGGGCTTTGTCACGTCCATCGAGTATATAACGATTTTCGGAATCGCCCCGTCGCCACCTCTTGCTGTGCCCAGGGCTCTCTCCTACGTCGTCTACACCTCCCTCCGTCGCCGTCTCCCATACAATACAAATCATTACAGTCGAGCTGTCGCAACCGCTCGCACAATTCGAAGCATAAACATACCCGACGACTGTGGGTTCATTTGTCTTCTTCGTCATTTACCTCAATTCAGAGTTCCACTCTTAGTTTTTACTGCAATGCCAGCTGCTACTCCTGTTGTGCTGGGTCTCCAAGCAGTTTCCAGAGTCCGACAGTTTGAAGCCTCTTTCACCTCGGTGGATGCTATCGTTCACTCGCCGTTGGGGACCTTGTCCACTCCCATCCAAGTGGCAATACCCGTTAGACACCTTAGCTGCTTTACTCGAACGCCCGTCCCTCTATTCCATGACCAGACTGGCTCTCGCCCGCCACCACCGTATTCATCCTAGTGGCATCGCTTATTAGGCACGTCCTACTTATCAGAGTGCCTCCCTCTGTGCGTACCACCACTCGTCCACCCGCTGTATCCGTTCTAGCATCGCTTTTGCCCGTTCCTCCCGTTGTGTCCGTTTTGAACGCCATCGCTCGTTGGACTGAAACCCGCCTTGTTACCAGCATTGCTTGCATATTGCCTCTACTGTGTATATTCGAGCGCCACTTCTTTTCATTCAAGCACGCCGCTTGCCCATCGCTATTCGCATTTGTTTCAGCGCCAGCACTCGTCGGCGGGCTCCACCGCAGTGCTTGCCCGTCGCCTCCAACATGTCTGCTCGAGTACAAGGGCCCGTTAATTGCACCTTCGGTATTCATTCCATTTCCCTTATATTTATCCAAGCACCAGCGTTCCCTCGTATTCGAGCATCGAGCGTCAACCCACTATATTCGCTCGAGCACCAGTGCCACACCTGGTACCCTGCTCAAGGTTGATGGTGTGTCAGGCGGGGCTCGTATCTTGACCCGAACATAAACGTGCCCCGGACCTGATCCACCCATGCTGTAGCTTAGGCCTGCAGGTAAGCTGCTTACTATATGGCTACATTTAGGAACACTATGGTTTTGCTAAGATTGCGATCCGGGCTAACTAGTGCGAAGACATTTGGATGCACTGCTTCCCGTTCACCACTACCCTACCAGGCTATACCACATACTGCACGTTCTCTATCCCTCTCTTCTAGTCTCCACATATACTTTCGATGCCTTCAGCCATAAATAGCAAGCGTGACAAGATACCGGAATCGGTAGGCTCCACCAGCAGGGGTCAGGGGCTAGATCATCGTCAAACTACGTTACATGTAAGCGGGGCTGGCAGCCCCTGAAGTTCCCTGTCATCACCGCCACTACCAACAGCTCGGTTCATACTACACAACGTCGTACCCTCTGCTTCAGCCGCTGCCCCATTCGCTCGTTGATCCTCATATCAAGCGCAGTATGCAGTCGAACTCGATAAACTACGACATAGAACCCAACCTGTACTTTCCGCTTGCTTCATTGGAGAACTGCTTCATTGGAGAGGGGCTGTCTCCAGAGGAAGCACTCTCTTCGATATACCAGGATCTAGTTCTCGATCGCGTCTACTCAGAAGTTGAGGGAAGGTGGTTAATACCAAAGGTAACAAATGATGAAGAATGCGTTGCAGAGTTTTTCAACACTGTGAATAGCATCATGCTCGTGCATTTATCTCTACTGATCAGCTGGTATTAGGTGGTTCGGAAAGCATATGCGGCAACCAGACAAGATATGGGATATGTCTGGCGGTCGCATGGTAACATGTTAGTGGAAACACTACGGAAGCCGGATGTTGTTCTTGTTCCTGCTGGCCAGCAACAGATTCGTCGGGTGGGTTTTCCTATTTTCAGATCTATTGCGCATTTAAACATGGACCCTAGGTTCGTTTCAGAGCTATCCAGACCTACTGCGAAGTGAAATACGCAGACAAGCCACAGCTCATTCAAGATGCTTTACAGCAAGTCATCGATGTATCCAGCCACATCTTGACGACACAACTGGTACGCCGTTTCGCCATAGGCATGTCGCTCTGTGGACACACTCTCACCCTCGTACTGCTTGCCCGAGGTTCCACTGTGGTTTCCTCTACTCTTAACATTGACGACCATCCTCTGGACTTTATACGCATTCTTTTAGGTGTAACATACTGCTCACCGATATGGACTGGTGGACACGGAAACTTTCTTCATGATGACCGCGGGTTTAAGCTTGAATTTCCCGACCATACCATTGTGGTCACGGACTGCGTCATCTTTGTTTCGCTTTCAGCACAAACGAGGTCATCGAAAGTGTGGCTCTGTTATGCGCATCCAAAAAGCTATCTAGCAGGGGTTGCTATACCATGCGTCCTCAAAGACTGTTGGATGGACGCTGAACTCACCACCGACATAGATATTCATCGACTTCTTCGAGATCGCAAACCCCTTCCCTTCGCTAGCGATGAACAGTGCCGAAAGTTTGGGCCTGTAGACCAGTACCAGGTATTCCTTGATTGTGAACAGCTCAGTGCAGAGTGGGACGACACCGTCAACCTTCCGGGTATCCCTATTGTCCTTGGTCAACAAGAGCCACACTGCATCAATCCAGGACTCAACTCTGTGCCAAAGGAAGAAACTCCGGATACGACTCAGAATATCTTGCGACGCTTTGGCCCTGGACTTAGAATGCAGTGCCGTAGGCACATCCAAATTGTATACAAGACAGTAGGAACTCCCATCGTATGGTTTTCATGCCGTCGAGAGTTCATCAATGCGATGATGGGGGCTACAATGGGTGAGCAAAGACTGTGGTGTTGACCCTTCTAGATGCTGATATGTTTCAAAGCGCTTTTTAATGGGACCAGGAAGCACGTTCTACACTGCGATGCCAGCGACGCGAATATCATGCTCGTTGTACAGGATTTAGAGCCCCAAAGTGTCGTTCCTGACTGGCCTGCAGTAGCAGGTACATACACCAAACGTGCTGCCATTTTGTCGGATTGGGGCTACGCGGAGGACCAGAATTCGAGGACAGCTGGTGACTCGGGTGGTGAGATGACGGTGAGTGTATCTCTGATGTACTTTGTCTTTTCTTAGTCTCTTTTGCTACTCTCTTTAGGGGACGTTTCCTTTCCTTGCCGCCGACTTCCTTCAAAACCAACATTCGGTGAAACATGAAGTCCATCACGATCTCGAATCCTTATTCTGGGTCATGTTTATTACAAGCGTAAACATAGAGGGGCCGTTCAACAAGCGGAGGCGGTGGCAAGAAGCTACGAATAGCTCTTCCGACGATTCACCGTTTCCGTTTCCCGGAAATATCAAGGTCCCCCTTTCCCCTGTTTCGGATGCAGAGGGCGTACCTGCCTGGGCCACTCCCGGCCCCCATAAATGCAGTCCTGGCGAGGTCTTTGAATGGAAGCGATCTATCCCTAGCCCGACCTTCATTACGTCTATGTCCCCCTACTGGACGGATGGAAATGGAGGCAAGGCATTTGTAGAGGGTATGCAGGAACTCGCGCAGTGGTTCAGACACGACGTCACTCATAATGGAAAAAAAGTGGTCGTTTCCAACTTACGTCATATCACTCCCGACATCTTTCTGGACATTCTCTTCAAGATGCGCCAGGGTATTCCAGATGAAGAAGACCACCCGTCCGAAGACGACATCCGCGAAGCACGCTCCAGATATACCGACATGCTTGACGCTCATAGCGGGCTTCAGGTTTCGTTGCTGGATCCACCCGGAGCACTGGCAAGAAGTAGCCTCGAATCCCCTTGCGTTTCAAAGAAAAGCGCCCATTCTAGGAAGCCCAGCAAGCGGCACCGTGAGCCATCGACCTCGAGTATAGACGCCAACGCCGAACCCTCAGCTAAACGTCGTCGCGCCTTCAGCATGAGCTAGGCAACCAGCTTAGCATCATCCGCAGAAGGTCCGTGGTCGAGCCTTCTGCCCTAGCGTCACGCTTACACGACATGGTCCAATCTTCGTTTACAGTCATGCACTTGCCTACTGACCAATCCGGTCATCATACACTTTTATAGCGTTCCACCTTGCCACACTTCTACCACTCTGTAGTTAGAGTGTCTTAGTAATATATTCAATAATCTGCGAGGTATCGATCTCCAAGCTATTCAACGCTCGTGAGACTGCCCAAGTCCGTCCCCGACGCACTGCCATTCCCATCGGACACGTCGCCCCCTTCGTCCTCGTCTTCCATCGTCCGTGAAGTCTTGTTGTGCGTACCGAGCTGCTGCCTAGGGCTCGTGATCGCACACCAACCTGGCGTCGCTCCTGTCCCTTGACGTGTAGAGAGCCCTTTGAGTGTGCGAACGGAATCAGGACTGGCGTGACGAATCACCGTTGAGGGGAGAGCCAAATGAGCTCGTAGGGGGCGACTGGGGGGTGGGCCCTGGTGTCTGTGTCGAACGTCTTGGCGTGTTAGGGCGGGAAGTGGATCGAGCGTCACGTCCAACGACATGGTCAGCGACGCGGTGGGTCATCCCCCTCGCGCGCGTGGGATGGGGATGTACAACCACTGGCGATGGATGACGTTGGAGGTGGCCGTGGTCACCCAACATTGCGCCAGAATGTGACGTGTTCGGGGATACATCAGCAGGCACAAAGAGTTGCTGGTCCTCGAGATCAGAATGCTCGTGGAGTGCCTCGAGCACTTTGCGATCACCGGGCTGAGATGGGATACGATGGAGGTACCCAAACCTATCCAAAGTTGTATTCTATACGGCCGTCGTAAAATAATAAGCTGGGAACGTACCCAAAAACACACCCCAAGAGCCCCTCCCCACCCCAATGGCGATTCGGAACAAGGACAACTTCTCGGAGGTTGCTAAAAGAGTTGTAAGACTCGAAATAGACAAGCAGACACGCAGAAGCCATACTCGAAATCGTACGAGTAAACATAGACTCGCAAGGGTTTATCCACGTGCTAAAACGGTAGAGTCAGAAGGCGCGCGCACACACAAGAAGACGCCATACAGCTTCAACCACGTCATAGAAATCGTTTTCAGCGCTGAGGACGCCGCCGGACCAGCCGATAATCCAGTCGCCGTACGGAACCAAACCAGCGCTTTCTGCGGGACTTCCTTCCATCACCTCGAGCACGTGCCAAACGTTGTCCGTCGCGGCCTCGAACTCGCACATGCGCATGCTCAGACCGAGCAGGGATGGTTGCGTCGAGGCAGAGTCTTCCAGCGGGAGCATCGCCTGCTGGGCAAGCGCCCATTCGCGGGACGGCACGATGGGGACCACTTGTGGAAAAATGGGTAAGGTGTGGTCGCGAGTGAGGAGAGCAACTGTACCTCGTGTTTCGCGCGTCTTGCTACTCCAGACGAGGAGGTTGAGGATCCTGCCTTCGTGTTCCTCGACGATCCGTTCCAACTCGGTCGCGTCCAGTTCTGTCCTCGCGGAAACAGAATTGATGTCATTGTAGCCTACGATGAAGTCGAAGAAGGGTTCTATGGATGTCTGGGATGCCGGAGAGGACGGCGTGACTCGCAGGACATGAAGGGCGTGAGATGCCTGGGTTTGCGAACTTGTCGACTGGCTAGCACCCATTGCAGAGAGCAGCTGGTCAAGCACCACTTTACATCCAGCCACGTTCCGAAAAAGGAAATCGCCATTTCATAACTAAAAATCTAGCTAGAGCATTCAGAACGACGAGAACTAGTAGTGTCCATCCCGCACTCCTAGTTTCACAGGTGGATTATGTTACCAACTGGAATGAGACCCCCACATACGAAAGCGTGAGCAGCCGAGGTAAACGGAAGAGGTACTTACAACTCACAGGGGTGATGTATCGGTATTTTGCTGCTTTGAGTCAGAGTCTAGTGCGCTCGGTCTGTCTGAAGATATATCGATGTCGCTCGGTGGAGGCTGCTGCTCAGGCCTAACAGGCCTCTGTTGTCTTGGATGAGAGCGAATGGCGTGGACGGGTGTCAGTGGGATGCTTGACTAGTCTAGAGCTCAGCCCGCTATGATGGTTTTGACGTGGCGCGATCGTCGACGGTCTGCCTCAACAGCGGCTTCAGGGTGGTTCAGCCTCCAGACTAATCTTCAACATAAGCGGGAGGAAGACAGGGGCAGCTTTTGATGGAACTTGTTATGTGTGTCTTGCTGCAGAATTCAGTGCAGGGTGTAGCACGTCACTAGGCATCAGTGCCTTCGCGCCAAAGCTTCGACAGTCAGCGATTGGTACAGGTAAGTGGTAGAAGATACTTATTTACTCGTGTTTGTAATAGCTCCCTTTCTACTCTTCCAAATTTTCATCTGCGACAAGACCAAACGCTTGGTCGCGTTTCTTCAGGGCGTCGAGATTCCCTGGCAAGAACCGACTACACATGCGGCATGCGGTGAGCAGCCTAACACACAGAAGACGAATCCAGTTGACTGACGCGCTGCGTCTAGCTAACATATGTTCCTTTGTCGCCACATCCTTCGAGCGCATACTCCCAACTCAGTTTCTATCCCACGACTCGTCCGAGGTCACGTCCATGACAGAACATCTTGCATTAGGTACCGCCGTGCCAATCTTGCTACGTGCGAGAGTCTCCCGAAGGTTACTGTGCAGCCGTCCATCATCGAGTCTGGCAACCCAGCTCCAGATCCAAGACCAGCCCTGTTGGAGAGAGTTATGCGCGTGTCGCGGTACTCAGTGCCGAAGACGGCAAAAGGTGCTACACGGGTGGCCGAGCAGGCCTTGTCCGAGAACACGAAACATGGCCCTTTCGATGCCTACACGGAACTACGTACCCAAGATCCCACGTCGTCTGCCTCATTGCCAACAGACGTTCTTCGTCTCCTCGCGGAGGGGGCTGTCAAGCATGGATCTCAGGATATTGTGGATAGTCTTACAGCAGACGTACTGGACGACCGTCTTCTCAGCGAACAGCAACGAGCCGAGATAGCCGTTTCCCTCCTCTGCATTCCTCGTCGACATTCCAGTCTATTAGACAAATGCACGACGTTCTCCCTACTCACAATCATCCGTCGCCAACGCCCACCTGTCGACTTGCCTGCACAGGCAGCATTGCACGTAATAAAAACCATCATAGATGATACAACTTCGGACACCCCGCAACCACTGATAGACTTTGTCACTGGGCCTTTTCTGAGACACCTTGAATCGCTCTCGCCGCCGAAGGATGCAGAAATCGTATCTTACCGACCTCCTGAAGCTACCTTCCTCAGCTATGCATTAATCGACAAGCTCGTATCTCTGAAGCGATATCACAAAGCATTTGAGCTTTTCCAAACTCTTTCCGACTGCGGACATGTGCCTCCGGAGGCTTTCCTAGTCGAAGTCCCGCCTCCGCTTGCACATGACTTCGCGGTGATTGTGAGATCTACGCTGGCGCGTGCTTGCCTGCACTGGAACTGGTATCATCGTGGCGTAGGATTTATCGCATCAATCATGAAGTCACAAGATTCGCTCAGAGAGGATCTGGAACCTCTCGCGTTGGAGTTACTACACACCTCTCTAGAGAGTTGTTCACCTTCGCAGTTCAAAGCCTGCGCTTGGCTCATGTACCGTCTCGCGGACCCTAGCCACGGTACCATTATTCCCATCAACACTGTCCATCTCTTTTACAGCAGAGCACTGCGAGTTGGTGACTGTGAGGCGGCATACGTGTTTTACGGTCATACCCAGTCTCCTCGAGTCTTGGCGATGAACAATTACCCAACGCCTCAAGGTGCGACGATAACGTGGCTAATGGCTTATCTGGTTGGACAAAAGAATGACGTGCACCTGGCACGTTCTCTGGCTAAACAGATTGTGTATTCGTCGGAGCCTATACCGCGTTATGATCGAGGTCGTTTCATCGCCTTGGCTGCTAGCCAGGGTTTCGCAACGGAGGCACGGGCCCTCTGGGAGAGGTACTCGGTTGGGCATGGTCGCGAACACGTGATCGCAAATGCAGCTACGATGCTCCGGATCGTGAGTCTATTCACTCAACGTGACTCGTGGACGCGGGGGCTGCAGAGAAAGGTTCGAACATCTGGTGTAGAAGAAGAGACCGGATATTATTGGTTCGCCCGTCGAGTTCTGGAGGCCTTTCGGGAGTCGATACTGCCGCTAGAGGAAGCAAATCACTTTGACCTGAGTGCGCTTGCACGGGGCTATTTTCTACTCGGGGAAATGGGCGAGGGCCTTCACCCGTTCCGAGTTTTGATCGGGCGACGGGAGATACCGGACCGACACGACATCAATATCGCGCTTTCCGCGATGGCGCGCCAATCACCCAGGGCAGCGTGCCAGATGATGGTCCGGATGGTGAAACGAGGATTGGAGCCGGACAAGGTCACGTTTGGGACCGTGTTGCACGAGGCAATCGTGCACAGAGACACGAAGGTGGTGACGGAAATGATTGCTCGAGCGCGAGAGGCCGGCGTGACGCTATCGTCGAAGGCGGTGGTATCGCTGATTCAAGCGAACGTGGCGGTCGAAGAAAACATGGACGACAAACGACTGGAGGCCAATGTCCGGCACGCGTGGGAGATTGTGCGAACGACGGAGGAGGGGAGCGTCGTGCACACGCCGAACGTGGGGAAGAGCTGCATCGTCGCGTGCCTGCACCTGGAAGATCCTGTGATGGCGTTCCGGTTCTGGGCGCGTCTGGTACGGGGCAAAACAGAGTGGGACGACGCAGAGCAGAGGATGCATCGGCGCGCGATTGGGGCCATGGTACGGCGACACTGGGCTGACGGGAGACTCGACGTGGACGAGGCTCAGAGTATGTTGCGTGCGCTGAGAAACAGGGGATGTAGATAATATGATTACATAATTGACATGAGAGTTTCCTAAATTAGCAGGGGTTCAGGATGACAGTCCCCGAGCCCACCATGCAAGACTAGGTTGATGTGGGGGAATCTGTCGCCGAAAACGGCGTGTGCAGGGCCGGGGTTTCTCCGGGCTGTCTTCATCCTTTCCCCTCCATCGTCGAGTGATCCCCTGCCATGTCAATTTATCCGCTTTCTGCTCTGATCCGTCGCTGACTTTGTCCTTTTTCCCTTGTGCAGGCGCCAATCTCAGAGTGCGTCGACCCCGCATCACGTCATCCGCCTCTCTTGACGCTTGTCATCAGGTTGTGACGCTTGCCGAGCCCGGAAAGTCCGCTGTGTCAAAGAAAATCCCGGTGACCCTAAGCAGTCATGCAAGCACTGCATC
>JBBPUA010000998.1:0-10388 GCA_038094355.1 Afroboletus lepidellus | reverse complement strand
TGGAACGATCAGGGTGTCCTTGCTGGCAGAGTGAGAGTGCTTCTCTGTCGAGGGCAATGGCCTCTTCGAGATCCCACAAGGCCCCACGCTGGTCATAACGAGCAGAAAGCTCAGCCGCAAGGTTGTTCAGAGATGTGGAACGATCAGGGTGTCCTTGCGGACAAAGTGAGAGTGCTTCTCGGTGGAGGACGATGGCTTCCTCGAGATCCCGCAAGGCCCCAAGCTGGTCATAGCGAGTGGAGAGATGAACAGCAAGACTGTCCAGAGCTGAGGAACGATCAGGATGTCCTTGCGGACAAAGCAAGAGTGCTTCTCGGTCGAGGACGATGGCCTCCTCGAGATCCCATAAAGCGCCGAGCTGGTCATAGCGAGTAGAGAGTCCAGCCGCAAGGTTGTTCAAAGACGTGAAACGATCAGGATGTCCTTGCGGGCGAAGCAAGAGTGCTTCTCGATGAAGGACAATGGCCTCCTCGAGATCATGCAAGGCCCCGAACTGGTCATAGCAAGCAGAGAGGTGGGTCGCCAGCCGAGTCAGAGAAAACGATCGCATGGCGTGACCGGCCCCTTCACGGTCAAGAATCACCGCCTCGTCGATGTACTTCACCAAGGTCCGACCCACTTGGCAGAACGTGGCGGCGAGAGAATTTGCTCGTGAATGCAATTGCCCAACTAGTAGAGAGTTCCATTCTTTCTTCCAGCACGAAGTTAGACTGAACCACGTACTTTGTGAATCCATGGTGGGCCACGGGTCCCTGAGTCTCAGTGAGAGGTATCAACCACGATACAATCGCGTGCGCCTGATGATGCGTCACCTAGGAAGTTAGAAGGCGCAACCCCTTTACTATGGGATATCGTCTCAGGTATTTACATCTGGGCCGTCGCCGACTCGATGCGATAACTTTCCCGGAGCACGCGCGTTTTCTGTATATATGTACACCTCTTTGCTATTCGAACGTCGACGTCCCTTCGCTTTGCACCATTCACCACCTTACGCGCCGGGTCTTTTCACATACTCATTAGCGGCTAAAATTCAATCGCTCCATGCGTGAAATACGGAGTGCAAATGTAGTGTTCATGCGCGAAGACGGATCTACACCGACACCGGCACACGGCCAGCGCTGCCTGGTGGTGTGGGACGTGAACATGCCAAGTACGCTGAAATCGGGCGAGAGTATGAGTTCCGGAAGGCATCAACTCGACCAAAATACGTACTAGTCCGTCTGCAGCAACCAAGGGTGAGCCAGCCAATAGCACGCGGAAATCGAAGCAGCCTCGCGGCATTCCCCTGGTGCTCAAGGAGTCCATCCGCCACTGGACACTTGGCGTGCGTTTAGATCGAATCGGACCAGCGACTCGACAAACATCCGTAGGAGTGATAGACTCGTCGGAGGAGCTGTGGTGATGTATATTAACAAATTGGCTACGAGAGGGCCTGAACGCGCACAGGAGATTGCCCTGGTGTCGACTACTTGATCTCCCGCGGCACCGTACCCTTCAAAAGCAGTCAGGATCTAGATTTCTCGCCGACAAGATACCATTTGGAAGGCCTAACCTGTTAACGAGTCCGACACTGAACAATGAGGGTTTGAACCATTAGGGTAGATGACAGTTTGAGTTTGAGTTTGTCGTCGTGTGGCTGTGTCCGTCGCGAGTTGAAGTCGGTTGCCAGACTGACGCTCACCCAGCTGCTTCGACGGGGACGCGGTGAGCTGTGTTGCTGAAATAAAAAACACAAGCTGACATTGGCATCACAGCTGTCAAACTCTGGACCGGTCTAACGCCATTCTGACACTACGTGAGTGGAGGCCCCGCTCTGCGCTTGAGCGACGGCTCCAACCACACCATGCAGGACGACTCTTTGCAGCGCACGCACGTACTTTCGTCTCCACGCCTCTCGTTTCCCTGGTACACTCGTTTTAACAACGCTACGTACTGCCATCAAGGTTTACTTTGCTTCCGACACAACCGGCTGGTGACATGTCCACGGCGCCCAGACGCAAATCGAGTAACGACGCTCCTAATGATCCATTTGTAAACCAAAACGGTCAATCCGCCCAAGTGGACCCTTCCATGGCTGTTCAGCTCGCCGTTCCCCCCTCCCCGCCAAGAAGCCGTGTTCATTCAGCGCCGCATTCACTCCCATTGGGTCCCGGTATTCCAGCGCGCAACAAGCTCGACGCGCTTCCACCTCTTGGCTCAGGGATACCCGCTCGTCGACCACCCAGTATTAGTCTGCATACGCCGCCAACCTCTCCATTCCGTACGTCGTTCGCCCCCCAAGTCAACACTGCTGCCCACTCTCGCACACGATCAATCTCCTCTGGTCCATTTCTCCCCGCGGTCTCTTCACCCCTCGCTCCTTCTTTTCCCGTCCATGTTCCATTGCATCCATTCCCCTCTAGTGGTTCTCCGGAGGTCCATGTATCGGATGCTGATGCGCGTTTCCCACCCGGTCATACCAGGAAACACTCGCGCCTCCACTCCAGGAACTTGTCCATCTTTTTCCCCAGACCCCACGCCACCATTTCCGAGGATGAGCGGCCTGTAGACGAGGAAGCCCCACCACCCTCCCCAGACCCGATGTTGATCCCAGCCTCTCAGTCCGACGGCAGCGCTCAAGTCAGTCGTGAATTTAACCCTGCGTTCACGTTTGGTGGTCTGCCAAAATCGACTTCAGAGCCCAACGGCATGCGGGCGTCGAGTTCCAGCATCACCACGAGACGGGGCCATCATCACAAACACTCGCTCTCCCACAACTTCTTTTCGTTCCTCGAACCCGGACAAGCGCCGAGACTGGACGTACCGAATAGGGAGCAGGATTTACAAACCACACCAACACCCACGCCGATCTCGTCATGGGCGCCAAGCGCGTATGCGGGAAACCCCTCACCGACAGCGGAGCCCACCCCACGCTCCGAGTCCAAATCGCCTGCTTCCGTGTCCAATTCGGTGTCGTCCCAATCGAGTCAGACCATGCTTGAGCCTCAGCACGTATCTCGTACGGGGACGGCTGCCATGATCACCGCTTCAGTTCAGTTTGCTTTGGGCGCGTTGTTGTGGACGCGCGGTCAAAGTATTGGTTCCCTCGCGTGTACGGGGTTAGGATATTGGGTGGTTTTCGATGCGCTGGGCGTTGCTGGGCCTGTTCTTATTGCGAGACGGATCGGGGGAAAGATCGATGGGATGTACGGGTGAGTCTGACATGCTTATCGTTGCTTCTGCGCGACTGAATATCTGTTCAGTCCGGCGCGCCGTGCGACGACGTTGCTCTTTGCTCAGTGCGTGTATCTGATGTTTGCCGGCGTCTATGTCGCAAAAGAGGCCGTCGAGCATTTGCTGCTATCCGCTGGAGGCAATACCCACGGACATGGACATGGTGGCGGTACTGTGAGAGGTGCCGGAGGCGATGGGCATCATCATCATTGGGGAGACGAAAATCCAGAGAGCCTGGGGTGGGTCGTTGATGAAGGTCTCCTTCATCACTGTGCTAACCAGGTCCAAGTCTCCGTTTCCCAGTCCTGCTTGTTTGCCTGGTCCTACTCTCGTTAATAGGAACCTCTGCCGTGTTTGGTCAACACGAGGTACTAGTCAGCAGTAGGTTCCTGTTCGTTCCTTCAAGATTTGAGCCTAAGTCGTGGTTTTCTTATAGTAACCAACAAGCATATCCCCTCCCCTTTCTCTCTCTTTCGGCTGGGATACCAGTCCTCTCTACCAACAGAACCTCGAACAGGTGCTCAGCGTATCTTTCGGAACCCATATGCTTTGCCACCAATTGCATTCTGCCTGGCGATCTTGGGCGCAGAGATGGTTCTAGACGTGTCAGTGTAAAAAAGTTTATTCGTTGCGAGACCCTATTAAATCCATCATCTTGATCGAATAGGGCACACTATGCGCCATTCGATCTGGCACTTGCTGCGCTTGAAGTCATTGTCACAGCGCATGTGGCGTTTGCCGCGTGCGTTGTTCTCGGCGGGGTCCTACTGCAGACCGCGCCGCCGACGATGGCTCCCGCATTGAGTAACGGTGGACTGGCGGGTGGTAATCACCATATGCTAGCAGGGACTGCCTTGCGGATGGAGGCCTTTTCGAGGGTCGTCAAAGAGGTACGTACGTGAAGCGGGGGTAAATCGTATCTACGCTCAGATGGCTAATGGATCTGGTAGATCGAGCGTCACGAGCACGTCGTGCATTTGCCGGAACCACATGTCTGGCAGGTCGTACCTTCTGGGCAGCCCCGAACCGCGGACGACGCGCCCGTTGACACGCATTCGAATGGACGTGCCCGTGCCGATCATTCAAAGGATACTCGGAAAACGTCGCCCGCACTCATTATTACGCTCTCGCCGCACGTGCGACGAACTTTACCTGATGCTGACATCCTGGCGTTGACGCAATGGGCGAGTTCGCGCGTATTTGGGGCCTTCCCAAGGAGCAAGGACGGAAACGCTGCAGAAGTCGAGGTCACTGTAGGTGTCGTGAGAGCATGAGAGCATGGTGACGTCGCGTCGATTAGATCGATCATATACCCCATGGGGAGTCTGGGGTAGAGGAGTCACTCTTTACCCGTGCGAGGCAGTTCTTTGCAGATATACCCCGCTGGCTTTTTCACTGTACATTCAAGGGAATGATAATCGAGACTCGAGACAGTTTGGAAAGCGCGCTAGGTGCCGGCGAGGAGTCAGAACATGGAATTTAGGGTGAGGACACTCGATCTACTGATGCATTCGATAGGGGGGTCACGCCTCGATTGGGCAAGGTAGTATTTGAATGGCCGTGACCTACGCATCCACTAGAGGGGCCTCTATGGCGAGGATAAAAGATCGCCATCGTCGAGGGGACGCCAGGGTTTCTTCCCTTTTGCCATCATTTCTTTTCTACACCACCTACCTATCCCCCAGTCTATTTTCGGTTGCTTTTCTTCTACCATGTCCGACGCCGCTTTCAGGACCGCTGAGACGTTGAGACTCAAGGGCACGTTTGATTAGTGAGGGTATCGTGTGTGCGCTGACCAATGTGCAGGGACGTTTGTCGTCACGGGGGGCAACCGTGGTATTGGCAGGGCATACAGTTATGGCCTTGCTCAAGCTGGCGCCAACGTTGCCATGATTTACAGGTTTGCTTTGACGGGTGTTGGCTCGCCGCTCTTGCTAACTGTCCGGCGCCACTAAGGACATCCAAGGATGCCCCTGACGTGGCCAAGCGCATCCAGGACGAGTTCCCTAACGTCAAAGTCCAGGTCCGTTTTGCCTTCCTCTTGTTGTACGCGTGCTTACTTGGACGTTTATCAGGCCTACCAGTGTGACGTGTGCGACTATGACAAGCTGGTGGAGACATTCAAGCGGATCGAAAATGAGCTTGGGGGCCCCATCTCTGGCGTCATTGCCGTCCGTATCCAGCCCGTATAATGGTGCGTTTCCTCATCACTGTTGCAGAACGCCGGCATCTCGGTCGTCAAGCCCGCTCTTGAGTTGAACCACGAGGATTTCACTAGGGTCTTTGGCGTCAACGTCTACGGCGTGTTCAACACCTGCCGCGTGGCTGCCAAGTAGGCCCTTCTTCCTCTGCGGCAACGGCATCGACTGATCGGGTGCAGGTGTTTGATTGACAACAAAAAGGAGGGGTCGATCGTCATCACCGCCTCTATGAGCGCGCAGATCATCAACCAGTCTGGGCGCAACACGGCATTGACTCAGGTACGCGTCGCGCGTGTGTTGTTCTCGCCGGGCTGACTGACCCGGCGACAGGCATTTTACAACTCGTCCAAGGGGGCGGTACGCACCCTCGCTCGGGGACTCGCGGCGGAGTGGGCCCAAAAGGGCATCCGCGTCAACACCATCTCTCCCGGCTACGGTGCGCCCCGTCGCTTTCAGTCGTATGCCTGACCCGAGCGTACTCACAAACCACAGTGGAGACCGACCAGACCAAGCACATGGACAAGGACATTTTGCATCATCAGCAGGAGAACGTGCCTCTGCGCCGCTTTGCCCAGGTTGGTTGATCTCGCGCGTGTTTTGCGCTGGCTGACGTCTCGGTCGTAGCCCAAAGAGATCGCGCCGCAGGCCTTGTTCCTCCTTTCGCCTCATGCCAGTTATATGACTGGTGGCGACTACCTCGTCGACGGGTACGTGTCTAGATTGTCGTCGTTGCACGAGCTCACACGTCCACAGTGGCCAACTCATTTGGTAAATCACTCACCTTCGCTCGTTGGGAGCAAAACGTGAAGCAGGGCGCGAGAGGGTCGACATTGTGTATTTTTAGCCGGGTGTATTACTAGCCATGTGTATTATTAGCCACAGTGTATTACTAGCAATGTATCTATAGGAAGGAATGGGACGACATGAACAGCAGACGGCCCAGCGCCATGTCTTGTTTCTCGCAGTCGGTCCTTTTTTGGAATAACACCAATATGGCGCATATGAGCGCGTCCTTGGCAAGTTGCATGTTGCCAAACTTTAAAAAAGTCACAACGTCGGAGAAAAGAGTGACACCTCGACCCTGTACCGTGAAGGTTGCATAGCGAGTCAGGGTCAGTTGACGTTGATGTGTGAATGCATTCGACCAAGGCCCAACTCGAAGGGTGATTAGAGTGTCACCAAAGTAAGTAGTACGAGGACTTCTGGGTATATTTTTTGCCGGTTTACGATAGGAAATACAGTCATCCGGGCTAATGCGGGTTTGGGTGTGAACGTATCGAGTCTCGACGCTATCAGAGGCTTGGGTCTTTCAGGAAAAAAAAAAAAGGTACTGTCACAGCCTTATTGACGTGCCGTGGTGGACCGATGTTGGCTTGCGATGCCTTCCGAGCGCCCATTCGTTATGTTCCCTGACCTAGTGAAATATCGCCCGAGGATTCCGCCGATCCCCGGAAGTATTCATTGCCTAAAGACATCGGATTCCCATGCTTGCTCCGCATAGAAACGACTAGGATATATGGCCTACTAACTTGGCTCTCGGCCATCTGTATTGGTTGAAAATTTGCGGTGGTCTCCGATGGGCAAGGAGGACGTCATGGGTGTTGATCGCGGATGACGTCTTCTTGTCATCTATTGCCGGAATATTGGTGGTCACCTGGGGCGGTTATTACCTATGCCAACCACGTCGGGGATAGCCACCTCCGCGATGCAGGTACTGCGATACAACTGCGGTACGAGGAACAATCAGTCAGGTCATAGACGGAGAGCTGTTCGCGATGCGGTCTCGAGCGTCAGTCGTACGTGATTGGAGATCGCGTGGCCCGAGAAATAGCTGTTGCTATGATGACGGCTGGCTTCTCAGGCTCGCGTGGCGAAACGGTTTCGGCTGGATATGCATGTGGATACGAACCTGCCTGCTATGTAAGGCTTCCCTTGTGTCCACTCGAGCCGAACTTCAGCGAAGGCTGAGAAAAACTTGATGGCAAGGGCTGTGGTCCACACTGCATCCAGAAGTCCAGAAGCCTTATCAGCGACCATCTTACCTGCGCATCCTTACGCCAGCGGGCCTTGGGAGGCAACTGCGGCAGGCTCCTCCATATCACGTAGCAGATTCGGAAACCCACTGCTCAAGAACGTCCGACGGCCCGGGAACTCCCTAATCCCCCAGGTTTCAAAATTACTCTTCCCTGCACCCGTAATGTTCTGTGCTTCAGGATGATCCACCATCCCTATGGCGCATCGTCAAGTTTCATGTACGCCGCTGAGGTCCGTGGTGCTCGCTGGAGACCGCATGCGTTGGGCTGACGAACTATCCAGGATGACCGGCCTGCCGCCAGCCTAAGCAACACGTACTCTGTTTATTCCCGGGGTCCTCCACCCCAATACCTTCAAAGCTTCATACCCGTGAGTCGGCGGTCCACTACGGTTGCGAGCCGGATCCTGAGCGTTTTGGCTATCAGAGATTCTCCAGCGAAACGATACTTCGTCTCAGCGGTACAACGGAGAACACAAGCAGAAACTTTGGTATAACCGCATATACATCAACCGAAGGTTCCCTGTACCCGCCCACCACTCTCAGTGTAAGAAGCATGCACACTCACTTTTGGCGAATCATGACGCATCGTTTCAGGGACGGATCTGGAAGAGGCTAAAAGAGTTGGGAGGTACCGCGAAGCGCCAGTGTTCTCGCAAACTCAAATCCGTCCGCCCTTGCCATTACAATATCGACAACGATTCTGGCAAGTGCCTTTTCATGTTGCGCTGTCCGCCGATTGATGTCCTCTCAGCTTTCTTTTTGTGATTTGTTTTCCTGCATGTCTGCTATCAGTATACGTATACTCCATCTATTATCGCATCTACCTCAACCCATCGATCGAGATATACCTTTGATCGTGCAATAGGCTCCTTTTAAATTTCATTTATTCTCTCGAGTATGTACGAGGCGTTCCCTTTGGTGAGTGCCTGAAAATGGTTACGAACTGTCCGTTTGTTGTTCTTTCTTCTCAGAGACGGTCTTGTATCTCAGTCGTCGCATAACTTCTTTCTGCATTTCAAGCTGGTCTGTCAGTCGTGGACATATCCGTATGCGATCCAGGACGAATATCTACACTACTTTTCAGTATGATTATGTTCCTCTTGACCTTGCCAGTGACGTGTGGCGACAGAATAGGTAAGCCGCAGGCTTTGTGGCGGTGCTTTGATTGGTCAGTGTCCGGCCCGGGTCACATCATATTCGAAAGCATGACGAGGACACTACTCAATGGCAAGTAGGTGGGCTCGAAAGAGATTATGATGACCAACCGGCATGCTTGCCGACTCCGCCAATCGTGTGTCAGTCCGGGTTTGATTTTCAGCCTCTTCACGCGAACGTTATGACCGATCATTAGTCAGGTAGACCCCGGAGTCTCCTATACATGTTCAACAAGTTAACTCTCCAAACGTGTTTGAGACTTGCGTCCATTCCATCATGTCACGAGATGGTGAGCAAGGCCCATCCGACTCCTTCAATGTGATACTGGAAGAGTTGGGGAACACCGATCACCTCCATGAGGTACTCGGCTTGACTGACCCTTCTGCGCCTCCTACCAGTCCAATGTCAGACGAGGTCAAACCGTCGTGCGGTCAAGCCGTCGTGCGACAAGGACTCCATTCGTTGGGATGATACCAAATGACATTTTCTTATTGTATGACTGACAGTATCTATGTTTTGTACTGACAATGTTTCGTACTTGGTCAACAGACTTTTACCTTCGTGCCTGGCTCAAGAGCCATTTAAACCCTTCGCGTACGATAGACCACCTCAACTTGTTTTTCCCGAACCGCGCTGAGGTGAGACCCATACCTGTTCACTGCTACGAACATATTACTTACTCGCGTACTATGTTAGACTCGTCTAACTAGTCACCTGCTCGCTCGTAATCCAACAGCTCAGAGAGAGCCTCGGCCAGGTGTGGGACGCAGTCGAACTTGCGCAGCACCTCCTGTCAATCTGGACTATTTCGATCCGCGGGGGGTCGGGGCGCTACGACGTACGCTGAGCAGGAGGTCTACCGCTCCTGAATCAGTACAGCTATGGATTCCTGAAGAAGAAGTCGTCGAGGTATCACCGACGCCTCAGATCCAAGAGGGAGCTGTATTCAACTTCGAGGCGGTTTTGCAAGAGATACTTAGAAGGTTTGATTCACGACGTCGGCGTCATTCGTTTACTGATGGTTCGCAGTCGGGACAAGGCCGACATCAAGTCACGCGAGCTCGGAGTCTTGTTCGATCAACTCCGCGTGGTTGGAAAAGGCGCTTCGTCGTCGTTCCAACCTACGCTCGGTTCGCTTTTGAATCCAATGAACATTTTGCGCGGCATTCAAGAAGCACGGCATCCGCACTTGCGTGACATAATAAGTGGGTTCCAGGGTGTCGTTCGTCCTGGCGAGATGCTTCGTGAGTCGTTCCGTGGCTTCGAGGCCACCTCAAGGCTGACTGTACGACCAGTCGTTCTCGGCCGGCCTGGGTCTGGGTGCACCACATTCCTCAAAGTATTGGCGAATCGGCGGGACGAATTTCATGCCGTCGATGGACAGGTTTCTTACAACTCGTTCACCCCGGACGACATTCGTCAACGCTACCGCGGGGACGTGCAATACTGTCCAGAGGACGACGTTCATTTCCCGACACTCACCGTCGAGCAGACGATCGGCTTCGCCGCAAAGACACGTGTTCCTCAAACACGCGTTGAAGGCGTGACGCGCAAGCAATTTTGGATGAACATCACGAACGTGCTGATGACCTTGTTTGGCTTGCGACGCGTGAGGAAGACGCCCGTCGGAGATGCTGCGCTGCGGGGTGTCTCTGGTGGGGAGAAGAAGAGAGTGTCTATCAGCGAAGTGTTGGCTACGAGAAACCTCTTGGCTTGTTGGGACAAGTATGTCGAGAATCTTTCCAGAAGTTCGCGTTATTAACGTCAATCTTCAGCTCGACGAG
>JBBPUA010000997.1:0-10409 GCA_038094355.1 Afroboletus lepidellus | reverse complement strand
AACCCACTTTGACATCACTCGCAAGATATGACTCGGAGAGGCGCAAGGCGGAATTGGCTGCTTACCCCGAGTGCGGCGGTGGACGACCTACTCCGACGACCCCCACCTCCATACCATTTGGAGTCCTCGGATCCTGTCAAGAAGCACAACCTCTGCGGCGGTGATGCGGTGCGCATTAGAATAGTAGAAGCTTCAGGGTCTGCACCGCGTTTTGTACCGAGTACGCACTATCGCCCGCCGCATGATCGACCTTGAAGTTCCTGAAACTTCAAGTTGAATGACCCTCCTCATCGTCGGTACTGGTCCAGCAGGACTGGCTACCGCGCTCTCCCTCCTTCATCATGGTATCTGTGATTTCATTGTCGTCAACGTCGTGGCCTAAGGGTGACGTTACCTTCGAGGATAGGTAACTTCTGTGCCATCCGCCTCCTCGTGCTCATGGTGCGCACTCTTCGGGCAGGGTCATTGGCTCGGCAAAGGACAATCTTGCTCGAATGGCGTTGTAAACGTTAGGGCCTTGAACTGCTGATGCGACTCAGGACTCGGATGTGCCGAGGGGTGTGATATCCCAAAATAGCTTCCAGTATGCTTCCACCTGCCTTTCTCCCTCAACAAATCTCTCGCCGTCAATGGCTTGCCTGTTGTTCCGAAATCTGGAAGGCCATATCACACAGTTGTTCACAATAGTTGACAAAGAGTCAGTACACCGAGACTAAGTATCGTATTATGCAAGCGGTGAGTGAGGGCAATGAGCAATCTCCAACAGTTCGAAGCACTAATACCCTTCCGTTGGACACCAAAAGGCAGTGAGACAGTAGTTATTCACATGCCGTATGACTGGTTCCATCATATACATTTGAAATCCAATCACTGACACCCATCTTGTCATTATATTACATGAGAACCCGGTATCACCAATGGCGAGTTCACCTCCATGAACTATGTTCGAAATAGCACAGGAAGTATAAAGTACGACTCAGTGTAGATGATGAGGCTTCCAGTAGTGATGGGCGAATAGATACTATTCAGGGTCAAGCAACCTCTGGGACCAGATGGAGCACGAGGCACCTTTGAAGGGAGGCATTCAAAGTACTGAACTGATTTTGTCACAGAGATTGACCTTCATACTATACTATCGTCGCCAGCGCTGACTCCGGAGCTGAAGGGATGGAGAATTGGATTACTATGTCGAAGAACAAACCAAAAGACTGAAAGGAGCCTTCGCTTCATAATCAAGATGACGCCAAAGCGTTGCGAGAGGGCTTCGGAATATGTGATTAGCTGGCGACGAGTTTTTCTTCGTCGTATAGAGAAGATGGCCTCTGCTAGAACATGAGGCTCGAAGTATCCAGCGAGACGTGAAGTGGAATCAGAAAGTTCAATTAGCGGATGGCACTTATCCTAGTGGAACCAGCGCAGTGAGCCACTGTTCGACGGTGCCGAGACATCCAGTTGACATAGTAGCTCACCATGGATGGTGGTATTGAAGCATGTTAAAAGTGCATGTGTAGGAAAAGGGGAGTGAGGTGCAGAATGATGGGAAAAGCTGGAAGCAGGTAGTACTCCGGAATTGATTCGGGTGCCACTGTTTTGGTTTGAAGGGCTCTGACGAGAAATGCTCCACGACGGCACCCTTGATCCGCCCAACTCCCGACACGCCGTTCCTAAATGACCAAATTTTAGCATATCAGAATGCTCGATGGGATCAACAGACTAACAATGTGAGCCGCTTCACGTACATACATTGTCAAAAATAAATTGTTCTCAGTGGGATCGTTTGTCAGAAACTGTTAGACTGATTCATTATTGAAGAAAATGCGAGACCCAAAGCGCTCAGCATTATTATGCGAGATCGATTAATAACTAGAAGGCTTACCACAATGATTTCTGCGATTGCGAGGCACCACTTGCAGGGTTGTCCATGTCCGCCGTTCCAAAAGCATATTATACACGGAACTTGGTTTTGGGCTCTAGGGACCACATCTCGTTGAATTACGCATAGGAGAGCGAAATAGCTGTCAAACAAGGCAAGTTTCGACACTTAAGACTCCACTACCCTTCTCCTAATTGGCATATTTGAACCACTTGGCCGGCTAATTTAAGTTTTAGTCAGTCAGGGTCATCAAAATTTCCCCCGGCCTTGCTTACCCCTCTCCCGGCTAAAAAATACTGACCCTGCAGACTGACATCTGTCAGGTGCCACCGCGTGGATGAGACTTCTCCCATACGCATGTTTCCGCACTTCCAGAAGTTCCCGTCTGAGCCACAGCACCCATAACATGACACTGACGAAATTCTGTGCACTGCTCGGCCACTGACCTCGCAAGGTATCTGGATCGCTTGTCTAGGTATACTTGACCTAGTGTTGCCAGTGCGATGATGCTGACTTTCCACCTTTAACAGTGTACTGTTTTCACTTATGTATGAGGTATGAAGTCCTGGGGCCTCCCCGATGCCACAAAGGGAGAAATACCAGGGGATCCGGTCCATCTCTCCACTTGGAGGGTTGCTTCCGATCTACCGTTTGGGAGGTGAACGTGGTGCGTTAGATCTTCCTTGTATGCTTCGTACGCTTCAGGGATGATCGATGACTCCCACCGTGAGTCACCGTCGTGGTGCCATCACGTGAGGCAATATCTATAGATTGAGTCTCAGTCTCTTGATGTCGTAACTTGGGTGAGCACAGAGTCTCGCTTATAGGGTTTGCCTCTGATAATCCCCGAGTTTTGGAGGGCATGATACTGACATATAAGACATTGCACCTAGGACTCCGCTGCAAAGCTGGACTTAGTGTCACATTCATTCTCACCAAGGTCATGTTCACGTCGTGTCGATGCAAACTATGCCACTCACCAGATCTAATATGCGAGATGGCGAACCACGGCATGGTCACCATGCTGCCTGCCCCCGTCTGTTCTCGGATCCACTTTCTTGCATTGTTTCTCTTCTGAAGCACCTTTCAGGATGACCTGTGTCATTGTGGTGTCGTCACAGACGATGATACAGGTATGCAGGAAGCTGAGAATGTGAGTTACCCTTGTGGTCCATTGCACCTACTGAAAATAACGCCCGACAGGCCATGTATGCGTCCTCTGCCAACACGCGATGGGATGAAGTCCACGTGCCCCACCCTGTGTTTCCTGGCAACATGGTCACTCTGGATCCAATATACAGAAGCAAACTTGAGCTCGAAGTGCAGATGTTGTTCGGAACTAGGGATCGTGCCCATGCTAGTTCCTCGCTAGTTGCTCAGGTGAGTTTGAATGCCTTGGTCTTGCAATCATTTCTATGTATGCTGATCAGTACCCACCTACAGAATAAACTCACAGAAGTGGTTGACTATATTCCGACTGTAGAGCTTGAGCCCGAAGATGTAAGACAGAAGCAAGCTTCATAATTCCGACCTAACTCTAATACAGGTCATTCACTCATGTGTGGCGTCCGTGCCTTGTGGGTGGACTCCTGAGGATTCCCTTCAAGCTTGCAACGCCGAAATTACATGCAAAGGCGTTCCGGAGCACCTTCGGGAGATCCACAAGATCAGAAGGTCAAACGGAGACACTATGATCAACTGCCATTGGGGAACATGCCGAAAACGGGTTGGGCTCAAGAATTTTGCTCGGCATGTCCGCGAGAACCATTTGAACCATGTTAGAATCCTTCCAGGAACGCAAAAGTTATGTTGTAATCACGCGCAGTAGTTACGAGCAACCCAAGTGCGATTTACAAATATTTATATGTGCCATGCGCAGTGTTGCAGTGATCATCTCCACAATCACCAAATATGAGTTCTAACATACGGTGCGCGTCAGTGAGGTATGTCACATGCGCCCGTTAGAGCCCACGGCTACTGCGAATTGTATGTAACATGGGCCACAACATGTCATTACATGCATCACAAGAAAGACAAATGCCATTTTTCAGAGTGGGATGCGGTCGGTTTGACATCAGAAATAACTGCTGGCTACTAAGGAGTAACCAAAAACCAGGCAGATCGAGAGCTTGCTGCGGAGATTTGGGGGTTTTCAAACGAAGAAACCTTACATACAGTCACAAGCATGGAGTACGTAGCCGGGAAATCAGGATAAATGCTCGATCTATTTCATCACAGTGCAAAGAATGGTGAATGGCATGGGCCAAGAATGGAGTATAGTATGATCAACAAGGTTGTACCACAGGTTGCACGAGGGCGACCGTATGCTGGCAATGTCCAGATGCGGCGGCAATGGCCATGCTTCGCTGTGTGGTTGACGGGAACAGGGATGGCCCTCACTGCTGTGGTAAGGTTTCCCAATTCGCTGTAGTCACCCACCAGTTGTTCGCAAAGGAGAGGTGGAGCGCCTTATGTACACGTTTTGGAACCATCAAGGCCCCCAGCTGGCCAGTGGTGGCAGCGACACGTCCTGCAGACTCTGATGGTATGAGCATGGTCAGATCCACCCATGTCCCATCGAGCGACGACGTCTTCTAACAGTATGAGTTCTCCGGGTGCCATGAGTCACTCACCTGTGGTTTTCCTCAGGTCGAGCCGCATCTGAAACCATTCCTTGTCCGACAATGAAGATGGTAGCAGATGCTCAAAACATGGGATCCGGTGCCTGAGACGCGGCGGGAAGTTCCTGGTCGTGTCTGTCACTTTGAAGGATAGCGGGGACCTCATTGTTCGTGCGGGAAGCCGGAGGTGGATGAATGGCGGGACTGGGCGTATGAGACGAGAACGAACGTGTGAGAAGTGACGAAGGTGTACCGACAATTCCAGGCGCAGAATGAGAACAAGTATAAGCGAGAATTCCAGTGCACAAGAAAGGCGTGCGATTTTTTGTAGCACGCGAGTGGCTCGGGTATTTTTTTTTGGCTTCAAACCGTTAGACCGCTATTTTCCGTGTTCTGGCACTTAGCTTTGGGGTTTACGGCTTTGGGGTTTACCATTATCTATTCCTCCTGTGGAACCCTAGCCTGAGTTTGCCTTGCGGAAATCGTGCTGCCAAAGTGGGCGAGTCCAGCCCGAGCGATGGCGCGCGACTCCGGCAAGGTGGAAGCACAGGAGCAGGGAGGCGCGCGCCTCGGTAACTGCCGTTCCTTGCAGCCAAACTGTGACAGTGCTCGGCGCCGTACATGACGACGACCAAAAACGCGGTGGCGCTGAGTCCTGAGGCTGTGTTCCCCTTTAGGCTCCGCTTGAATGGATGGAACACCAGGCCGACTGCCAGACGCGACTGGGCGGGTTAGCAACTGGGCAGGATGGTGTCCAAACATCATGCCATCAGGTTCGACCCTGGCGACCGCTAGCGCTCAAGCGCTCACCGGCGCCAGGTGACCAGGGACCCACCCTCCCACCCAGCAGACCGAACGTTGATGACTTCTGCCTTAGTTCCCTCACGAGGCTCTCTCTGGACCTCATGCCCGACTGTCCCCAATGGCCGAAGTTCGTGAGCGGTTCAGTAGTTCGCAGAGAGTCAGAGCAGCATGCTGAGCAATAGCAACCTAGTTGACAGTCTCAAGCCGGAATAACTTGGAGCCATCCACACCCATGTCCGCCCATTCTGACCTTTCCTAAATAGCCGGCGCCGTCGCCCACCACGGACTTTTTTTCTGTTTCAGGGATGCCAGCGCTCGTGTCTCAATCTTCTGCGATCACATTGGTCCATATTAGCACACCCCTGTGCGCCTTTAAAGCCTAAGAAACTTGAATATTCGGACGTTAAGGTCATCTGTCGTCCATTTGCCTCTCTAGAAGACAAGCTTGCGGTGCGTCCCGGTGATTGCGTCCGTGTTGTCCGCGTCTTTGATGACGACAGGGCATTTGTCGAGAAGAGGGTCGGGGTTCTGGGTGAGCGTCCCGAATGGAGATCGATGGCCTCCATTGGTTTCTGCAGACGTGCCTTGCCTAAAAGAGGGCCAGTTGTGCATCGGGGAAGATGTTGGCCTATAGATTGTGAAAAAGGGACCAAAAAACACTCTGAAGTGCGTCTCGTTCGATGGCGATTCCTGTTGCGCGCAATGCTGATCTCGTTTGTGACAATCCTTTCGTCATTCAATTTCTGATAATGCTCTCCAGAATTCATTCAATAATTCTTCACCATTTCCTTGGCACGTTTGCCTGCTGCGATCGTAGAGGTTTCAGACGACATGCTGATACAATGTCATTCCCAGTTTGTCTGCCTTACTCGAATGTCGATTTTCAATCACCTTCTTTAAAATGTATGCTTCTCAAACTTTGTTATTGTTCCCTAGCGCTCTTGTGTTGTCGTTGATGCGCGATTAATGTGTCTTTTTTCTGAGGGGCTTTACACATGTCTACTGCCTGCGACCCTGTGTCTCTCGGATGTTTTCCCTACCTACAGGCTAAACCTACCCCATGCTGTGTGTAGAGATTGGCATGATTATCTCGCTTTTTTCATCTGACCAAATAGACTCGGTTTACGGTGTCATGCTCGCCATCAGTCCTGGTTGCTAGGCCACCCATAATGTCGCGGTGGATGTGAGGCTACACGGTTTCTCGTATCTTCCTCGCGTGCCAGTTACCTGGTCGTGAACGATGTTACTGCCAGAGTATGTATATGATGTGTTCTCACAGGCGATTCAACACACATCATCAGTGTTGGTACGGTATTTTCATACCTGCATGTTCAGTTATTGTACAGGTGTTTGCGAATGAGGGCTGTGACGAGTAGATATATATGAACTCAATGAAATGATCTGATCGATTGGAGATATGGACCGCATTTCCGGGCAGTTCGTGCTCACCTCATGTCAGAGAGAGGTCACTTTGGCCAGCCTCGTTGAACACAATGAACAGGGCCAAACTCGAAGTAAAAACACATATTCCCTTCGATTCGAAACACTACCCAGGTTGGCATGTCTTAGCCATGAATGAAACATCTTGTGGCCTAAGCCCACTCGGATTCAAACTTATATTGTTATCTTCGTAAGCGCTATAACGGTCTGCAATGGGCTGTAAGGAAGTCTGTGACACCCATCACACATCATCGCCTGACGCCGTGTGTGGTGCTTATCAGCACGTCGGACTCCGCCGAACCAGCGAAAGCGCATCGACGTACGAGAGCCACCGGAGGATTTTGTTGGTTTGCCTGAGCTCGCGTTTAATGTCGGGGTGCAATACCATCACAAGGACGAACGCGAGGAATGTCAAGGAGCTCTGTGCAGACTCTGGTCAGAACTCGGACGTCCCGTGAAGGAGGGAAGGTCAGAGGGGGCGCATCGTCTCGAATTCAGGTGTAAATTGGCCATAGATCCGAGTCGCGCTCAATGTCAATGTGAGTGGGACGGATGACGCACCAAAAAATACTGTCGCGGTCGTAGCCTCCACCGCCTTTGCCTGTCGGTACGATCATCGATCTGTTCTCGCCAGACTCGGGAGGTAAAGATCAATAATCATCGTGGGAAAGTACCCTTTGTGCATCCTGAACTCGACAATGCCTTTGAGTCAACTATCTACCACTTGCCGTGTTTTTATAAGCACAAACACATGTCCTCGGTATCTTTTCGAGTGCAGCTAGTGTCCGACAGCCGCTCCAACGCTCCCACTGCTCCAGAAAGTCTGGGATCCCAGTTTTGTCTCCACTGTTTGATCGCAGTCCTATCGCAACCACTTGGTCAACCTCCACTCAATTGACCCCCTACTGTGTTGCCCTCAACCCCGCCATTTGACCAATGGGCTGCCCCGAGCCCAGGTCTGACCACTCAACCAACGCCCGCTACATCGAGCCCAATCGCTCAGTCCTCGTCACATCCTTTCCTCCTTGCCCACTGTGTCAATTTGGATCCGATCGCCCGTTCTCACCTCCAGCTATGTCGTTCCGAGCGCCTATCGCTCGTCCTTGACCCACGCGATGCTGTCTCGAGAGCAGTTGCTAACTAGTCACCCACATCATGTAGATTCGAACTAGACCGTCTCAGTCTACTGCGGGTACAAGAACTCGCCTTCAGCTCCCGCTGTGCGTTTTCACTTTCCGTAATGACGAGGAAGCAACTGCTTAGAACTGCGACGATGACAACTGGGAGACGGGGGAAGAGGATGCATACAATGATCTTGGATACGGGACGCTTTGACAATGTACTCCGATACGTCATGGATGTCGACCGATTGCATACATATAGGGTAAATCGAATCAAAACATGCTCGTGTACCTTTCTCTCTACGACGCGCCGATAATGCAACAGCATACACAGTCACACGAGCACGACATATTCGAGGTAGACACTAGCAGTGGAGATTGCGGACAGTATCATGGTCTATCCACATCCATCTAGGCCAGGATCAGAGCCGCCGTCATTGATGGATCGGAGAGCGCAGGTTGTGTACGGAGATACAGGCTCAGTGTTTTTACACGAATTTGTGGATGCGATCGCGACAATGAATCTGCCAGCACCTGTCAAAAAGACGTGTCCAGATAGCGGGATTCATGGCGAGCTGTATGTGTCCAAGAAACGGTAAGTCGAGTGGGATATCAGGCACATGGAATTCGCATTGTATGGAGTTGCCAACATGGAGGGGAGACCAATGGGGCTAGTTACATCCTCACAAGAAACCACGGGCCCCCATTCTTGGGGCTCTACTACTCCTGAGAGGTTCGTACATGAAGTGTGATACGTCCTGCCCAGATGACGTGGTGGAGAGGCGTATGGGGGAACTGGCTGCCTACCCCGAGTGCGGTGGTGGTTCTGGCTACGCTCCCGAGTCCCTACGCTACGCGACGACCAGCTCCGACCCCAGCCGACGACTCCGCGACCTCTGCTGCCACAGTGGGCATAGTCGGATCCATCCGCGTCGCATCGGGTGGCATTGGCTCCCAATAGTACGAGCCCGGATCCAAGTTGCTGCTCGATCTGTACCGTTGTAAACTGTGCTTCCCTCAGAGCTAATGGCCAGATCACTGCCCTGAACACACTGAAGGAGGCGGTGTCCTCTGGAGGTGGAGGAAGTCAAGCCACTCTCTGTAATGTTCCCCAGATTGAGTTGCACTCTGTTTCTTCCGATCGACCACAATGACGGTGATCAAATAAGCAAGAGGTTCCTAATCCTGGCGATCACCCTTCCATAGAGGAGAAAAGAAAGGAAGACGGGGCACGCAAGACCGGAAGTGGGACGGAGTGTGAGTGGTGGACATGATGAATTGTGATTGGGCGACGAAATGCTACCTTAGTTGCTAAGGAAGGCTCATACTCTTATCTACCGCGTGTCAGGTTCAAATTCATCATTCTCTGTGGAATCGTTTGTCATAAATGGACTAGAAATAGAAATATCAAGTCCAGTCACAGATCCGACGGAATGAATATCCTTACAGCGGTCACGGTGTGCAGAATGATTGAGATTACGTGTGAAAATCTGAGACGCGTCGACTCGATTGCTTGGGCAAGTGGCCGGTGAATGAGTGGATAAGAACATCCCTCCTACATGCTTATATCTCTACATGGACAACCGGAAGATCAGCAACGACCAAAAGGAGATTGTGCTACGGCTGTGGAACCATGGATGGGATCTCGAGGACATCTGCGAAGCAAAGTTCTGAGGGTCTCGCGCCGTCTACCAATGGCGAACCATCCTCAATGAAGCCTCACTGCCGACCAGTCACCATCTCCTCTTGTTGGACGCGCCCGCAAGACGACCCGAGCGATCCTAGAAGCGATTCAAGACCTTTTTCTGGAGAATGTTGATTTCTTCCTGGATGAGCTTGCAGTTGAACACAACATCAAGATCAGGTCTTACTCATCCAAGCAAATGTCCGGCGTCATATTCATGAGCTATACGAAATCAAGGGCTGGGATTTCGGTCCCAAGGATGATGTTGCCAACAATGTGACTGCGCGCCCCCTCGGATCAGACATGTAGAAGTCGCCTGTGAGTTTTCTAGGCTCGTTTGGCTCCCTCGTTGTACGCTTGGCGGGTTCCAGGGTGCTCACCAAGGACGCCTCGAAACTCATGCTAGAGGGCATGATGAAGTAGCATCCTATACAAAAGAACATCGCCAAGGAGGTCACGGACGAGATGTCCGAGAGCATTGGGGAGTGTCTCGTCGGCAAGCGGGTCGACGGTTTCAAAGTGCGTTTGTTTGGGCGTAGTTGTAGTATGCAACACTGACCTCATATCTAGCGACGAACAAGGCTGTATGCGCGGCCTTTCGACTTCCATGACGAGGATTATCACACCCAAGACCTCACCCGATCTGTTCTCGGTCAATCGTGTCACCTTCCTCTCGGGACCATTCATTGCCAGCTACCTCCATGTTCGGATTCATCTCTTGCCTCCACCGTATCCATTTGCGTGCGAACACTCCATCTTCTGCCTCCACCGTGTCCATTCTAGCACCAGCATTCGTCCGCCGCCTCTACCGCGTCCCTTCAAGCCCGAGCGCTCATCGCTCGCTACCGTATCCATTCGAGCGCAAA
>JBBPUA010000996.1:0-10441 GCA_038094355.1 Afroboletus lepidellus | reverse complement strand
CTTTGACTTCTTCTCTTCATTATCTAACCAAGAACTCTCGTATCGTTCTATCAGTGAGTATCTCCCACTGATATCCCTACTCCTCGCTTGTCCTGCGTCAGTCGGATCTACCGAATATTTCCGATAAGCGTTTCCGCCGCAGATTCTGACTTGGCCCGAGTCGCCTCAAGGCGCCCCCACCTGTTGTGATTCCTGCCAGTGGTCAGTGGCTTTCGAGGCGAGATTGATGGTGATGGCTCGGACACAAACCTCGGCAGTCCGGCCTTTCTTCTGGCGGCCTTTTCGGGGTTTCGAACAGGCCTGCAGCGCTGCCCCGAAGGCCTTGGAAGCAAGAGTCCCGGCCAGAACCAACAGCACTGGTCAAGGCCACAGTGGTCAGCAGTCCTCGAGGCGGGATTGACGACGACAACAACAACACCAACCTTGCAGCCTTTTTGATGTTCAAGCCCAAGGTTGTCAACGATAGCGACGCTATCGCCTACTCTTCCACCCGCCGGGCCATAGCATTCTTGCGAGGCTTTCACTGGGTGGTTTTGTGGGTGTGAATTATGGAGTTCGAAGGAGGCCTGCCGGTGGCAGAGGTTGTGGCACCCATTGTATATCGAAGTCGCCTTCAACTAGTTCCATGACTTAAAAAACTCGGGGAGCACATGCGCAGGGGTCCTAGAAGGTGTCTCGTGAGTTGTGAGGTAAACTGTCGCTGGGTACAGCCAACTACTCACTAGCAGTGAAATGCTTGGCTCGTCAGGTACAAGTATGCATGGAGAAGATGGGGGACGGGTTTGGTGATGTCCGGAGTGGTGAGACGAACCGTAGACTGGACTTGGGTAGTGGTCAGCGTGGGCACGGAAAAAAATTTACAAAATCTACAAAATTTACAGCGTGCTGCTGTAAATTTTTCGGGACATCGCACTTATTTCACTTTCCTCTGCCAAATCACTGCTTTACTCACTTTACACATTTGCCCCCACTTTTCTTTGCAACAACACGCTGCCAAAGGGTGGATTCCTCACCCCAGCAACTACATCCCATTGTGATGCCCCTTCTGTCTTTTTTTCCCCTTCATCCTGCCATTATACTACCCCATGGACTTCGTCTTCCTCCCCCTCCTGCTTCTGTGAACATTCTAACCACTTGCCTAAACAGGGATAATTAGGTAAGCCCACTACATCTTGACACCACCTTTCCTTCATTCCTTTCACAGATGTCACGCTGCTTCGTGCTCGAATGCGCACAGATTGGCGATGGTCATAGGCCCCCCAACTGGGCTTTGTGCTTGAATAACATGGGTGTGAAGGCACTCTGGTCGGTGAGAGACCATTGCCATTTTTTCGACCTGTTCTCCTAAGCTGAAATGGCAATGGCAAGCAGATCTCATTGTGTGCAAAGGAAGAGCACCTGCTTAGGGAATTCACAGCCAATGAAGGCTTTCACTCGAACACTGACAGTGGTGGCTCAGGTGTGTGGCTACTGACTATTGGAGTGGATGCGAGGTAGATCTTCCGGAACACAAGCTATGGCTGATTTCAGTCCCTGACAGCATCTGGATGCACTCCGTGTGTCCAATTTTCCAGTTCAATCATGCTGGTGGAGGAGAAAGCCTTGAGCTGTGTGTGCTGTTTTTTCAGCTCAGCGTGCTCCTCAACATGCCTGTACATGCAGTTTTCATCTTCGATGGGCCCGAGCGCCCACATGTCAAGCATGGAAAGCAAATTCGGAGGCCACACCATTGGCTTGCATCTGCATTCCAGGAGATGCTCATGCTCTTCGGGTTTGCATGATATGAGGTATGTGCTGCTCGCTCCATGAATGTTGCTGGTGAAGTGATAAGAATGAAGGGACCTGGTGAAGCTGAGGCTGAGCTTGCCATGCTCACTCAAACTGGGCTCGTTGATGCAGTTCTGACCACTGACAGTGACATGCTCGTCTTTGGGGCAACATGTGTTATCTGCTGGTAGGCATGCCTTGTCTGTCAGGTCTCTTTTCTTTTCTATTGACTGTCTCCTCTCCTGCCTGAAGCCCAAACCAACCAGGTCACTTCGACTGAGTGGAGATCTATACAGATCATGCTATCACCAATGCCACAGGCCTCGGCCATGGAGTCCTTCTCCTCGTGGCCATTCTCAGTGGCAGGGACTATGATGTCCATCTGTCTACCATGCTACTCTATGCTCCAGCCCAGCTGACGTGAATGTGTAGAATGGAATTCAAGGCTGTGGCATCAAAACTGCTCATGGGATCGTGAAGTACAAGCTAGGCAAGGCCCTTCTTGATGCATTTGCAACCAAGGATTCCGAGATGGCAGACTTCAATCACTTCCTTGTCGGCTGGTGAAACAGCCTTCGACAGGTCCTGAGTGAGGATCCAGAAGGATACATTGGGCGCGAGCATGCTGTCCTTGCCAATTCAATATCTGACCTGTTTCTGAGCTGTGATGTCCTCCAGTGGTACATCCACCCGATAACAACCTTCGCCACTTCCAGCAAGCACATTCGCTCGAGTCCCACTGTCTCCGGCTCTGATCTACACTCATGCCAACCTTCCCTTGGCAAGCTTGCACTGTTTTGCCAGTCCAAGTTTGGGTGGGGTGGCAACCAACTCATGGCGAAGATGTGCACCTCGGTCTGGGAGGGCATGAGGCTGTGCATGCTGTGCAGTGTATGTGTATCTTCGAAAATATGGCTTTGCAAGTCTGAACTGTTCCAGCTGGAAAAACAACACCATGACAGTGCAATCATCAAACCACCACTCAAACTCATGGACCGACGTGTCATTGAGACAGTTGGTTCAAGACTTGTCATCTTTCAGGCCCGCCTCTATACAAGGCAGTTTGCTGACATCGTCCATGCATCGGTGCTATCACTGGCATCAGCATAGAATGGGCATGCTGAGTTGGACAACAAGTCCATGTTTATCACCATCCCCGCCTGTGTGGTCGAGCATGCATTCCCTGTCGAGGCAGCTTGCTGTGCTCACGCAGGACCTGATGTCGAGGTAACTAACCAGCTCCTCTCCAGCATGTCCTCTCCTCACCCAGCATTCCTTTGCAGATATTGCCCACATCCAAAGCAAGTTCCACAGCCCGTCATTGGACAGAGGTTCGTGCATTTCTGCACGACGGTCCTGTGGCTGCCCAGGCTGGTACAAGCATGTGACAGCATACTCTGCCGCTGCCAACCATAATTGACCTCACACAAGACTTGGACTTGGAGATTGAGATTGTTGACCAGTAGCATAGTTTGTACCGAGTTTCAGATTAGTCAGTATGTACAGTTTGAGGGATAGTGACAATGTGACCAGATGAGACCAGTAGCCAAAATTGTTTCTGTCAATTGCTCAAAACATAACCACCACTGGGTTGCCTCGAGTTGTGTGAACATCCCCACCCATCGTTATTCATGCCGCGGGCCCAGGCATTGACCAAGAAGGGTGTGCATTCATCTGGTTTGCAGCCTCTGGCACAGAGGTGCCATGACCGCAAACACACACTGCAGGCATTGCTGCCTAGGTCCCTGAGGTTCCTTGAGCAGCTGAAGGAGACTGGGAAGGACATGCACCTCAAGGCAGCGATCACGAGGAAGTCATATGCTGGGCACATCAAGCATGGTCATGCATGGCTTGCTGAGTTCTTCAAGGGCGAGGATCCTGCCACCAAGCTGGCATGGCTGGCCCCTGACCATGTCACTGGCAAGGACAACCCGTACGTGAACCCTGCATTTGCACGAGCCTTCGATGGCACACCAAACGAGTTCTCCGACAAGGCCCTCTCGCTATTTCTGACGTACAAAGGCTTCCACAAGAACCTCAGGAGGAATACAGTGGAGGGAATTAGGGCTGCATTCAAGGACCTGTGGGACAGAGCGTACGCACCTGACAGCAAAAAATCGGCCCTCACCATCACTGACAGGGCTGTTGTTATAGCGATAGTGGCCGATACCATGGGAAATGGCAGCTGGACCAAGTCGCTCAGTGGTGGGTTGGCAATCCTGCTGAGTCTGCAGAGGTCCAGGATGTAATAACATCGCTGAAGCACAAGGCAAGCTCAGAGGATGGGGACAGGACCCACTTGCTGCCCATGACAAAGGCCTACATGAAAAGGATGCTCATGTGGTCTTTTGAGACCTGCACACTGCTCGCAACAGTCATTCCCGTCCTGGAACAGGTGTTTGACGATATGTTGGCTGTTCAGGACATGCCCGTACTGGAGATTGGTCTGAAGGACCACGAAGAGGTCATCAAACACCTGGAACAGATCACGTTCAATGCGATGGCATGGATGCTGTGGACGAGGCAAGTGGTTGACAGACCTTGGCAAAAACCAATATTGAACCCAAACTAGACATGCAACTTGCTTCAGGTGCTTCGAGCTCGTGAAGATACAGCGCAAGCACATCACGATATCAGATCCCACTGTGGTCAACGTTGTCATGAAGAAATACCTTGTGAAGGAGAGACTGGCCGAAAGCGATCTATCCGTGCACTTCGAGGTCCATCTTGCGAATCAGAAGGGATGGCAGTGCAAGGTTGATAAGGGTGAGGCTGATCTGAAGGGTGCACATCGATGCTTTGGAGCGCAGACCAGCAGTGCGGCGTGAGACTGATGCATTGTGTTATGAAACTTGCAGGTAACCACTATCAGCTGTATCCACAACCTTGCTTGCTTGCCTCCGACAGCTTCCTTTGGCTGTCCGTCTGGATAAGGTGGCTGAAAGTCTACCACTATGGGCGCAGGCTGGAACCAGATGACTGCATGTTTCCATCAATGGGCACGAATGGCATTGTCCAGCCTCGTGAGCCACTCTCCCATGATGCAGTGCAGAGGTGGATCAGTGACACAACTACTGGCGCCAGCATCCGTGGCTCATTCTCAACTCACTGTTTCTAACAGGGTGGGGCCCAATACCGTTTCATGTTCGCACCAGTTGGAGAGTGATGGACCCTGGCCATGGTCCGTTGGTGTGGTGGTTGGGCTGAAAATAAACACGTCAGTGCCATTGCTGGGCTCGAATGCCCATTGAAGGACATACTGGTATGCTGATACTCACCACCTCCCACAGCAGGACACCCTCATTCACTATCTCCTCAACGAGCTTCACACATATGAGACCAATCACAGCAACGCGCTCGCACCCGTTCAACGCAGTGCCAACATGTCCCTGATGGGTGAAGCCATCCTCATCCAACCGGTGTCAGTGGAGGCAATGCAGACCATGAAGGACTCCTTCGAGAGCAGTGTCTCGGACCTGAGAACACGAATGGTCCATGTCCAGGAGGCCCTTCACAAGCTGAGTGATGCTGTAGTCAGCAAGGCCCCATTGAGCAGGACGACGAACCACCACTCGGCAGCAAGGAGGTTGACCATCAAAATCCCTCCCTGACCAAGAATGCCTGGCTTGGGTACGAGCAGGATGCTCTCAGTCGCCGGTGGCCGGCATCCACACAAGCCCTCAGCGGCTCGATATCATGGGCTGACCGCCTCGTGGTTGTTGGTGACGAGGGCATGATCACCACCTGCCCACTCTCCACCACCCTCTCCTGTGCCGTGTCCACCCCAGACTGCTGAACTGGATCATGAGTCCACTGCCGACCCTTCAGACTCGGAGGCAAGTGCTGCTAACATGGACAATCATGCCACCATGCCAACACCGTCATCACATCCTGCCGACCTCCTGCCCACCGCAGGCCTGATCATTCCTGACATCCCTGTTCACAACCCTGACAGAAGCCATCGCCCAAGGAGTGAGTCATGGCGCAATATCATCAAGCACTGGACAAAAGGCGATCCCGCACTCGGTCTTCACACCCCACTCAAGGACTGGCCTGGCACCTGGACACGGGGCAACAACAGGCTGTTCGCACCAAAGTACCAACAGCGATCTTTGATTGCCATTGAGTTCATCGACAGGTCAGTTAGTACGCTGGTCTCAGCCTGCGCACCTTTGCCTTCCGGCGGCATCTGATCATTCCTGCCACAGGTTCCAGTCCAACGAGCCCAGCTTCCTTGCTGCCTATCCCCAAGTGCTACGTGGCATACCATGCTCCTCCATGCGATCAATGCTGCTCACCGTGCACGTGGAGAGTGCAAGACACGATCCTGGCAGGGCTGCGAGGTGACTCGAGCACAGGAGTCTCGAGGACTCAGCTAGTAGCTGGACTGCCCTCTCGACAGCATACCTTGGCCCCAACCCCTGAGTCGACATCGCTTCTTCGGGCTCCATATCACTTCCTGTCACACCTACTACCACTACCCATGAGCTGCTAATCATACCGCCTTCGCACATACCATTATACTCTGAGTCGTCACCCCAACTAGTCCGTCACTTACCTTTACCATAGCAGCCACCCACCTCGTACTAGTGCCGGTCCTTGCTTCGTACTTACCCACTCGCATCCTCACATTCACGCTTCTGCTAATCCTCTTTTTTTTTTCTCTTCTTGTTCTCTTTCTCTTTTCAAGATTTCCGTTTCTCTTCTTCTTCTCACTGTGTTCTGTCGTGTCTCGTTCCGTCCGTTCTGTCCTTGTTTTTTTGTGCACTCACCGGTCCCCCACTTCTCAACTCCGAGTGTCCACCCCGGCGTAGCTCACCATGCGCTTGCCCATGCCGGTGGTAGTAACCAGTCCCGCCATGTTCACTTTCTGTTGTCATTCCTGTTTCTCCAACAAAGCGCGTCCTTTCATTTCAGCGTGTTCAGAGTGTTGGAATCACAGGCGCAAGCGAGCGAGTGCCCCACCGCGTCGCACATCGCAGCTGTGCCACCTCACCCGAAATGGGTGGAATCCTGTGCTGCCCACGCCCAAGCCAGTGGCAAGTGCACCGCTTGCCTTTTGTGGCGTGCACAGCATGTAAATTTCGCAGGATAAGTACAGATTGTCAGACAGAAGAGGGATCTGAGGTCCGAATATGGTATGGTTTGAGGAAATCGACGTGGGTGTTTTGCTCATGATCTGCGCAATCCAGATATTGTCCAGTTACAGCGGTCTGTACAGATAGGGTCAGATGATTAAGCTAACTACCTCCAGTTGGTTTACAGTTAAAAACTCGTTTCCGCAGTGACTGCTGATCTGGTGATGGTCCGTGTGCTTGACCATGTGCTTCTCCGATTAAAAAGAAGCACCATGCACTCAATCTTTTCGTAGACCCCGAGTAGTCCCCTATGAAGAGGATTCGTCTCAACTGATTTAGTAGTACCCCTTGGATACCTGCCAGTGTTCAGGCTGTTCTGTTACCCTATAGACCACTTTTACTTTAACTAGCCACTCTTTTGATTTCATACCTTCCTTTAGCTTTTTTACTCTACAACAATCCTAATGGTCAACATTTGAGTGAAATTCTTGGGCTTGAAAAACTTGCCAATATCCCATGCAAGCAAGGTGTCTGCTGACACCAGTCAGCCCTTACCCTGTCCTACTGATCAAAAATTGCGGAAATGCAGTATGACCAAATAAGGGCCATTGCCACCGGCTGATCTCAGAAGGAGAATAATTACATCATGTGATGTCATTTGAGCACTTTGAGCGACCATGTATCGCTCTGTTTTGTCAGTGTCTTGTCTCTCGCACACTCTGTCGTAAAGAGTCTACATACCACATACTCATATTGCAGCCTGTCATAGATTGTCTCTTTGATGTATTGCAATATGTTGTGGCCTGGCCTCGGGTGAAGCCGGAGGTAGTGTGACAATAACTGTCACACCATGCTGTTGGCCAATGATGTCGGCAACAATTGAGCTCTCTGTCTTGTCCACAACTTGCCTGTCCAGGAACAGTATGCTGTGGTTGCTTTGTACTCGAACCTGAGCACACAACAGCCATGACACATTGTTCCTTCCTGCACTCACCTTTTCTCCAGCACTACCATTCAGAAGACTGTGACTGCTGCTCTTCCCACTTCCAGAGCATTTGTGACATGCCACATGTGCAATTGGGCCCACACAATCATTGGACCCACTCGATCTGAGTCATCAATAAGCCCTTAAGTTTCTTGGTCTAAGCTCGTGCACACACTAAATATATTCCTTGTCAAAGTGTACCATAACCATAGTCACCATAGATGTCCTTCTCTTCCATCTCCTGGCCTTCGTCATCATATTCATGGGCAGCCTCCTCCTCATTTGCAGCCTCTTCACCTTTGCCTTCATCATCCCATCCAACCATTAATACCGCCTATTCATGAAGTTCCTCAACATCACCAATATCCAAAGTAGCATCTTTGTCTTCATCATTGTCTTCATTTCTCATGTCAACATCCAAGTCACAGTCTTTGTCATCCAATATTCTGTCACCAGAGTCTTCTTCAAGAATTTCATCCCAGTCACAAGTTACTTTATGTCTGATGCCCCTACCCTGGAATTGCATGAACATGTTGTGGTTGACAAACCTGCATAGCAGTTATGTATGTTCTGGAGCAGAATGGGAAAACTTACATATTCACAAAAAAATAGCTCCAGTCATAATAGCCATTTGGTGTGCCATCTAATTTTCAATGAGCTTTTGATGGACCAAGAAGCTCATCTGTTGCACTAGATGCAAATGCTGGAATGAGATGGACCCCTCAGATAATGTTATTAGGGTCAACAAAACCAAATGGGTCTGAAGAGGTATCATCAATGTTGAAAAACTGAAGCTGATGTAAGTGTTTTTTGGTCCATCTGGATGGATAATTGACATCCTGACCAAACCAATAAACAAACAGGATATTCATTTGGATGGGTTGTGAGAAATGTAAGTAGATGTCTTTGCATACTTGAACAAATACATGGAAAATGTGAATGCAATACAGAGCATAAATACAGTAATATATCTACTAGAAAGTCATTAAATGGGAATAACTAATCAATAAAACCTAACTTATCCGAATGTCCAACAGCAAACCTATCAGTGAGCTGAATCAGTCATGACTTGGCATTGTGGTGGTGGTTGAGATGACTATTATACAATACACATCCAGATTGGGAAAGTTCCCACAGTCAGCCTCCTCCAATGCAATCAATCAAATTTCCATGGCTCAAACTCTAACTGCCACCTCCTCATCATGAGATGTGTTGTCAGCTCCAAGGAAGAGGAACCTCCTGTAAACAAGTCCACAAATGACAAGCCAAGAAAGGAGAGCAAGAAGAGCAAGAAGAAAGAGGTATCCAACAAAGGCAACAAGAAGGACTTGGACAACAAGAAAAAGTAAGTTGAATACTATACTATCATTGTATGTAATGGATATTGACATGGGATAGATTAAGGAAAGAACCAACCAAAGTGAAGCAAGAGTTCATCTCTGCAGTACATGCAATTGGACGTTGCATTGATCTTTGGTAAGGTTGACAAGGTAATCAAGATCACACTACTACTAGAACAAGATGAAGCCAGCAAGAAGGGTAAACTTAAGGAAGATGAAGCTTCCAAGGAGCTTCACACAGACTGATTGGCGAAATAGCATATTCATTTGTGCTAAATACCAGGAGGATTATCTAATTTTTTGACTGCTTGGCAGCCAGGATTTCATAATCACGGAACCATGCCCATGCTTCTTCTAACGACATCCCTCTTATGGATGCCGTCCAATCTTGTCCCTTGCCCTTATCGGCTTGTTTGGCTGAGGCCTTGTCTTTGGTGCTTTTATCATCATCCCAGGATGTAGTAGCATCTTATTTCTTTTCAGCACTGTGGACTTGGCGACTGCCAGACTTCTTTCATCGGCAGTCTTTCTTGTGGGAGCCTCTGAGCAGCTTGCACTCAGGGCATTGAATTCTTGGTTTCAGGCAATCATGTACAAAGTGATCGCCCTGGCAGTTAAAGCAACCGCCCTTCTTATTGCCACCCTTGTTAACAGCATCGATGTCCATGGCATTAGGGTCCCACGTAGACGTCCTTTCGGTGGTTCCCTTCTTGATATATTCAAGCAAGTGCTTGCATTGCCCGAGTTTCTTGAGAAGGTCAACAAACTCCTTGTAGTTGGTCTGCCTCCCATTTTTCATAATGAATTTGTGAACCAGTTCCTGATCCACAGCTTTTTCCAGCAACTCGATATGCCGGGCATCATCCCATCCGTCCATCATACGGTGGATTTCAAAAGTGGTGAGGAAAGCTTCCATGGAGCTTCCTCCTTGTTTGAGCAAAGAGATTTGCTTCCGGTGGTACTCCTGCTCATTGGAGGACTGGAAATGCACGATGACCATTTCTTCAAATTGGTACCATGTGATGATGTTCCCATCTAGCATTTTAGCAAGACAGGTGTGGGCGAAGTCTCCTGCCTTGCCAGTTTTCATGTGGCTTAGAACTGCCTTAACTTCTGCTGTGCCTGTGAGGGCCACAGGGTTTTCATCTTTCCAAAGGCAGACTTTGATCCACCATTGCTCAAAGTTCTTGTCCAATTTTCCATCGTAATTGCCTGGGTTGGCGATGATTTTTGAGAGTTTAACCTCTCGTTCTTGGGATATCCACACTCCT
>JBBPUA010000995.1:0-10445 GCA_038094355.1 Afroboletus lepidellus | reverse complement strand
CACCAAGCCCAACGCCGTCCTCCGCAAAAAACTCGCCACAGAGCTCGAGATGTCCCCCCGCGCCGTCCAGGTACGTCTCTCGTTTACTCTCTCGTCAAACGACGCGTGCTCAGCGCGCCTCCAGGTCTGGTTCCAGAACAGGTACCGTCCGGCGTCGACTCCCCGCTGTCTCGCTCACAACCCCCCACAGACGTGCCAAGGAAAAGGCCCTGCGGAAGCGCGTCTCCGCAGGCAACGACCAAGACAGGCCCGGCTCGCCGTCGACGAAAAAGTCTCCCCCGCCGCGAGACACCTCACCCAACGACTCGTCCAACTCGTCCACCGCCACAGAGAAGCCGCCACATCCTGAGGACGACATCCCACCTCCTGTGGAGCCCTCTGTCAGCCCTGTTCTCAAGATCTCGTGTTCTCCCCCGCCCCTTCCTGCTTCACCGCCCTCGTCCTGGTCGAGTTTCTCAGGCTCCCCCGCCGATCTGCCACCCCACGTCCGACTGCTTGATCCTACCAGCCAGTACCCTGATTCGTACGCCGGTCGACGCGGTTCCTTGCCGACCGTCATGCCCTCACAGCCTCTCGCGGAGCCAAATTTGATGCAACCGCCTGTCCATTATCCTGATCGACGTAAATCGATGGACGTGAGCTTTTACCGACTGATGCATCATCCCTTTGCTCGGATCGCCAAGGAAAAAAACGAGGCCCTGTATCTACCCAAATCACCGCTTTCGCCTGCTGGCTCCATACCAGCCAACATGACGCGCCCTCTTGGCGTTGGAGCGATACGTACCAACGGGCATACATATCCACATCCTCGACCGACGCTCTCTCACCGCGCTTCCGAACCGCAGGTCTTTGCGCCTGTACGAAACCCATTCCCGCCCGTCCCTGAAGGGGGGCCGCTGCAGTCGCTTCCCCCGCCAGCGCGCAGGTTCTCTGATAACCGTTTGTTTGCTATCTCATCCCGCACGGTCTCGTCCCCGATCCCGGGTCCGCTTCCAACTCCGGATTTCCAATTTGGAGACCCCTCGTCGGTATCGCCTCCTAACGCGTCCCCGACGCCTGGCGAGCTCGAATCTCCGCCTGTGCCCATGCAATCACCTGACATTGCCCAATTGCAACGTTGGTCGTTCCCGAGATCGCGGGACCCAGATCAAGATACAGAGGACTCGGGGAGCTACAGTGCTCTCACGCGGTTTGGGTCCGTCGCGAGCGTGTCTGGGAGCGAGTCTAGCGCGGTATACTCTGACGTGAGCAGTTGTGTCGCGACAGATCATTTGGGGTATGACCCGACGACCAGGCGAGGGTCTTGGTGCGTGGAGCCTTACCCTAGCGATGACATCTGACGTATGAACGGCCCTAGTGCGTCTGGGAATTATCTCGAAATGCGTCTATCCGGGCTTAACATGACGGGTCGGTCCAGTCAGGGTTCTCTTAACGAGGCACACCTGACCACGACGGCCGGCCTTGCCTATCGGGACAAGCTCGGGCGGCAAGATCACTCTTCTGAGACGATTGGTGGGTACGTGTCCCCAGCGTCGACGGCAACGCCTGGGACGAGCTCGCACATGCACTCGGTCAAGGAGCCCGCCGCGTCGACGATGCGGGGCGACGGTTTGTTTGATTATAATCATGTAGGCGGCGTTTCTACGTTGTTATGTGGTGTGCTTACGCTACCAAGCTCTCGCAGGTTCCGGGCGACGCGGAGATTGCAGCAACGCGTCGAGGAAGCATACAAGCTCCAGAACCGCTCCACCTCTTTGTACAGAGCAATCTCGATCCACAAGGTGCCTACCCAACGTCTCCGACCGAGGCACGGGGGTCTTCTGTTCAGCCAACACATCTGGCCAACGGCAACTTCACGCCGCAGTCCGGCTATGGTGAATCGCCTTTTGGATCTGCGCCACCGGACGCTTCGTACCAGCCACAGCCATCGACACAGTTGCAGTACTCGCCTGAAGCCGCCTATCAAACGCCGAGCACGATGGCCGTGCCACACCCCAACATGCAGCGATATACGCCTCCTGCAGGCGAGTACACGTACGCGGCCAGTCACGGGCAAGAACCATTCTCGTCCTTTGCTTAAACCTGGGAGATTGGACGGACGAAAAAAATCTACTGATCTTGGTCGGGTCTTGCTCGGTTCCATGCTATTTATTGCGACCTTCGCAATGCGGTTCCTTTGGGCGATTTGGCTGGGCGTTCGTGGTATCCATCTCTTCTCCGTCATCTCATTTCTTGTGTTCCTTTTGGTCCATCACATCCTCTTCGTTGGCATTTATATCCGTCTCTTGTATTATACTGCCTTTTCCCCTCTTCTTTCTCTTCTTTTCCTTTTGCCGCCCGCGATAAAAATGGCCTGTCGTCTGTAGGACGCGCGTGTGTCATCGTTTCGTCTCTTCTTTGATCCCATCCAAGTTCTATACTCCCCATTGATCTCGAGTCCCGCTCTATGCTATCGAACCACTCGCTAACCACGTTCCTTTCCTGCGTCATCTCCAAGATCCATCTGTTTATCCGTCATATTGCTTTTCTTCCCTCGTCGTTCGGGGCCCGTCAAACCTTCGTTTCTATTTTTCACATTGTCTCGTCGCACTTATATCTTACCCATGAACGTTGGTCTTTCGTTCGGTCCCTTTCTTTCTTTATCCCTCTTAAAAATTTAACATCTCTCTTAATGTGTACCTAGCATAATGCGCTCTCCCGGTAGTCGCGTGCGGACGGAATCAATGGACTGGATTATTCTTTTTTCGGGTTGGGGAGGCGGAACCGAGGTACGACACCGGGCGCAGGGACGCAGTTGATTGGGTGTCACGTTTTATCCGATGCGATCGCGCGTCTCGTTGACGATGATTGCGCCCTTTTGCCTAGATCGGATCCCTGGCGCAACGACGCGGATCATCTTTTTTTTCGACGGCCGAATTTCATGTCGCTCTTGTCCTCGAGACAGGAGCGGTCTCGGCCGATCCTTCCCCCCCTCTCCAAGTGGATTTTCCAACGGCGGCCCGAGGCTTGCCGGCGCAGAGCTCAGCGTCAGGACGAAGCACAAGGACCGCGACATGTCTCGTCTCGACGCACAAGACGAGTCGGGCGCTCTTGTCCGCCTGTTTCAAATTATCGAGGCCTTGAGGCGTCGTACGTACAACCCGCGGCACGCCGCCCCGCATCACGCAAAAAGGGGGGCAAAGGCGACGAACAAGACCAAAAAAAAAAAAAAAAAAAAAAAGTCCCATGCCTAACCCCAACATCGGCCGTCCAACCGAGACACGAATTGAATTGAGATCCACCGGATCTCACTCCCGTCACATACGTGCATCGCGAGAGAGGGCGAAAACAGGAATGACATGAGAAAGACGCAAAAGAAGACGCGCCCGTTGGTGGACTGGGTTTGGCAACGGATACCCACCCAGGTGGGTTGGACGGCGAATGGCAATTCAAGAGGTCGCCGGGAGGTGGGCTTCCCGCGATCCGGGCATGTCAGCCGTGCGGGTGGGTTCATTTTCGTGGATTATGTACGTGACGACATGGGTTTTTCCCGAAGTCATTATTACAGCTTCGTCCCTGGAGCTGGAGGGAACGGTGGTGTCATGATGGGAGGGTGGAAAACCGGGTGCGCGGGTACGGGCGCTGGTATCGGGACAGGGACCGTCGCCGAACCCGGTTCGCTGAGCCGTCCTGTCACTTGTGCGTTCCTGTCCATCATGAGACGGTGTAACTGTTCAGGGGCGGAGTCGAGATAAGACCCCAGATAAGCGACCGTAAACAGATCCAATACGGAAAGAAAGAAAAAGATGAATGAAAAGACAAGGCGTGAATGAACTCGCCGGGTTAACGACGCGACAGAGAGGGGTATTCTAAAAATGCGCAATGCAGACTAGGACATACCTGGAGACGAATGCCGTGCACTGCGTATTTGAGTGAACCGAGTTCTTCATTAATGCGCATGTTCTCGTTCGTGAGGGCAATGTCGTTGCGCCGTGCTAGCGAATCAACGGACGCAGCGACTGCGGTCACAGAGTCCCGCAGGCCGGTGAGTGTCCCCTCGAGGGACGTGCTTAGGTTCAGGGGGGCAACCGGTGTGAGTAGCAATGAGCGCTGTCCAGGATGTGATTGGAGGTCCAGTAGGCCGCCCGATGTGCGAGAATGCGTATGAATTCGGCCGTCGAAAAGAACTTCAGGAGGCAGAAAAAACGATGTGGCAGCATCTTGTTCCGCATCGATCATATCAAAAGGATCAGGAGACACGGGGACATGCGTACGCTGGGCAGCAGTCCTGGCAGATGAGGGACCGGCAAAACTTTGCGGATGGGTGTCATCGGGAGCGTGCACGTGTCTGGCGTCTGCCCGATTAGTTCCCTGCGCCTCGGAATGATACCAGGGTCCCAGAACGGTTTTGAACGATTGCATTTCGCGTTGCAGGAGGTGTACGATCCCCTCGAGCGCTTGGACCCTTTGTTTGAGGGCAGTGTTCTCCGCGGAGAGCGTTGAAACCCGGGCGCCGTGCATCGCGAAGAAGCCCTTTATCGATTCATACGGACATGCAGAGATGTGGAGCTCTGATAACTCGTGACGTGGACCGCTCCAGGAACACCCATTATCAGCATGTTGACAAGGAACGACGACTTCCAAGCACGTAGCAACATGATCCTGCAACTTTGATCGCAGGACTTCGGCCGCGCAAAAGCAGCAAGTTGCAATCTGTGAGGAACATTCCGAATAGTGGTCCTGACTTTCCAAAAGCAAGATGAAAAAGAGCGCTCAAGCGACCGAGTTGGAAAGTAGAAAGGAACGCGACCCACGGTTAAATCGGAATACTTGACGAAAGTACCACATCCATCGCACTCTGTCGAGCGATGGACACATACATCTGCATGCTTCCCGCGATCCTTTCTCAGAATCATCTGATCACAACCTTCCTCAGAGCACGGGACCGTGACGTATGGGCATGCGTCCTTTGCATGACTCTCCAATAATTGCCTCTGACATGTGTGCGGGCAACCGGCGCTCCGCAACGGACATTCGACAATAAGTTCGTCCACGAGCTAAGACACGCGGACGAGTCAGAATAGCGCAAAGGCTGTGAAAAACGAATACCAAACGAACGTGCTTCACGATGGGATTCGCCGGTGCCAGGTCTTCCATCGAAAGGGGCGAGCGATCAATCGGACAATGCGGTGAGTGTCTGACAGCTTCCACGACGCAGTCGTGACAGAAGGTGTGCATGCATGACCTGGTCGTCGTTGGGTTCGTGAACGGAGCGCTGGAGGATGTTCAAGGTGAATCTCAGATCGAACGACATCGCCATCCCACGCTGCACTCACTGGCAGATGCAACAAATCTACACGTGAATCAACACAGGAACGAAGATTTTGATGGAAAGACCGTACCAGGTTGTTGTTTGGGGGCTCGACATAGTTCAACGAGGTCATCCTCGAGCGAGCGTTGAGGAACGTGTTGAACTGAGTTCCCGTTGCCGATGCATACTTGAAGTTTCCAATAATGGCAATCAAACCCAAGCATTTTTACGTCAAGACTACTGTTCATGCTAACCTAGCATGCAGGACCCATCGGTGCTTGCAGGCCACCGTCAGTAGAATGGAGTCATCGTATCCATCACCCGTGAGCAGGGGTAACCGGAGCCATTTGGTCTATCCCATTTTCATTTTATTCATCTCGGTTCCACCCGCCAGGCAGTAGGTACCATTGAATGTTAGCCATGATTCTATGGTAATCAGGGAGCGTGCGCCTGTCAGTGCTGGGGCTCCATACCATGCTTCTGAGGTAGCAACCGATATTACATTGTAGGCATCTATAGTCAGCATCAACCATCATTGTGACCGGATGCTATGACTATCGTGAGCTGCTGTCAAACCAAACGGGGACGCTGGGATATTCAGTGACGAGCTAAAGATAGTCTCCATAAAAGCACAATATCACTGGCATACGAGCTTGTGGTAGTCTTCAGTACCACCGACATGTCACCGAAGTGCGGGACGCGAATTCCAATGGGGCTTTCATAATGATTCATCTTCCGTAGCCTACTTCCGCTTCAACCATTTACCCCAAAAGAACGCCGTCGCGAGTGCGCCGCCGAGGTGACGGAGATGATTTTGATGACATCGGTTACGAGGCGACAGATCAAACGGCGACGAGGAATGAATATGTACACTTATCATCGACAACCGATAGCGGTTGATCGCTACCTGTCACCGCGCTTATAGCCGCTTCATCAGCCTCCGATGAGGTGGGCAACTTACATATACATACCACTGCTTCCGTCCCCCAGTCGTATTCATGCTGGGTGAGCGGGCGGGATCTTCGCGGCGGGGCGATACGTACAACGAAAGGCTGTGAGGCCGGGCGCACAACCGCAGCAGTAGGGCCCTGCTCGCCAAAGAAGAGTCACCTATTTCGGTCATGCGTAGAGTAGAGACATATGTCAATCTGACATCCTCATCTGTAGTCTAAGCGTGGTGTGGCAGACAGCAGAGAAAGAGTGATCTGCACTTACCCACCGCGCGGCGTGCGTGTATACGAAAGAGCGTACACGACGGCCGTTCACGACAATCCCCGATCAGTGGACCTCAATGAACGGACGTAATTCTCGGTACGCTGCGACCTGTCAGAAACGTACAGCGACCCGGCCCGACTGGATGCAGTGCTCTGATCAGCTTCCCACCAACGCTCAATAGCTCAGATGCAGAACTTCCTCGCACGAGGCGGCACGAGCAGCGGGGAAGGCGTTCACGAACGTCAAAAACCACAGCAGCAAGATCAACCAAGGATGTTTCCATCATGTCTCGATATACCTTTTCCCACTGATCGGATCCTATTGCCTACAATGGCGCACATATCAAAAAGCAGCGAGGGGATGCGTAAAGTTTTTGAAACCATGCGGACCTTTTTGGTGACGTGGCGAGCTAGCTTGGGACTCATGACAGAAACTCGCAGTGAGAACAAGCAGGATGATAGGGTGCCAATGCTGTAATGTTGTGTTTAGCTGTTCGCACTCTTGTCCCATGGATTGGATTAGATTGAGCTGGCGCCGCAACTGTTCAGGGTGCAACGCCGACACCCACGGCAATACCCGCGGCCTTTTTTCTCTTGAACTTGACCAAGTCGATGAAGTAGGGACCATGGAACAAGTAGAGATTTACGTGCAACAACAGAAGCAAGTGGAAGGTATAATGAAGCCCTTGGCGACTCGGATCGGCTTGGGTTTACTCAAAAAAGACGACTGAAACGTTGTCCATGAGATCCAGACATAAGGTCACAACGAAACAAAGACACGGCGTCGTCGGGACCGAGTGTGGATCACCAACCCGTTCGGTTCAACTAATCAACCAAGAAAAAAAGGCTGAGCTTCTCCTGACGCGCACGAAGGCGACTATGCCCGATGACCGTGTACGAGCTTCTCCAAAGAAGCACCGGATGCAATCTGAAACTCATCCGTCCCGCTACTTATCATTTTCCCTCCTTTCTTCGACATTCGGCCTTGCGCACGGACAACCTCGGTCATTCGTCTTTCCGCCTGGCCCGTACGTTCAGATATCCCCATTTCGTACGGTTTCTCGCCCTTTGCTTTGTGAGAGAGTTGCGGCTTAGGTTTGGTTGAGTTCCCTTTCTTGCTCCCGTCAGTGATAGTTCTCGGTGCTTCCCGAAGCGCAAAAGCTTTTGCCAGATGGCCGGTATGAAGATTACGGACATGGAACATGCGTTTTTCCTCTGTCGGATGTGTAGAATATGCCCTCATATGAGAGAGGAAGGCTCTTCGAGCGAGTTCCGAGTGCTACACAACTCATAAGAAAAGAAGGACGGCAGAGAAAAACGGAAGCATACTTCTTTGCTTCGCAACACCCATCGCTCGAACGAGAGCTGTACGTCAGTCGCGCGGGCTTCGTACTCCGAACCCTTGCCTCCGAAACCCCTCGCCAACACGCCTTCGACGCTCGTTCCCTCGACCGACACGTTTGCATTAGATTTTTCGACCAAATCCCCCCGCATCTTCCCTTCCACCCACTTGACCCACTCAAATTCACTCGGCGCGACTATACTCCATGCCTCTCCTCCCTTCCCTGCACGGGCAGTACGTCCTACCCGGTGGACGTATTCGGTCGCTCCGCCTTCAGTAGGTAGGTCGTACTGGATGACGGCACGGACTAGCGGCAAGTCAAGACCCCGGGAGGCAACGGATGTACAGAGGAGGACAGAGGAGGACGTGGAGGGCTGTTTAGCCTTGCCAGGTGTTGTAGTTGAGAAGCCTTGGAGGGACGCGAGACGGGTTGGTGTGGGGAGAGAACCATGTAGCCGGTAGATGTGGGTGTCGGGGAGAAGAGGAGACTGTACTAATACTTTATCGCCTTTCCCCAGAATTTCGTCCTTCGAGCGGGAATCACTATCAGATTTTCCGTCACTGGAATTAGGATCCTCTGGATCAGCTCCTTCGTCTCCCATTTTTGAGCCACCAAGTAATTGCCAGTGGAAATCGACAGAATCCGTGCAACTGAAAAACACGATAATTTTCGAACATTTTCTTGCTTGATTTTGTGCGAGAATTGAACGTAGAAGGGCGACGAGCGAGACCAATCTTAGTTTTAGAGGTACGATGACGTATTTCTGGGTGAGTTGAGTAGGTGGAGTGAAGTTTTCGGGCGACGAAGTCAGCGAAGAGATGTTCTGGGGAGAAGACTGTTCCTTCTTGGTATCGAACGCTTTGATCATGACGGGGTTCACTAGCGCTGTCCCCGCCAATTTCTGGACGTCCTCACGGATTGTTGCAGAACAAAGTATGGTTCTTCTTCTGCGTTCCCAGTCCCAATCGCCGACTTCCAAGCTCTTCCCCTCGGTGACAGCCTGGACGGCTAGTTTCTGGCGCCCATCCAGTCCTTGGATGATACCCTTGATCGTTTCCTCGAAACCAAGTTCCATCAACCGATCGGCTTCGTCGAGCACCAGCCACCGGCATTTTCCAACGTTGAACGAAGAGGTATTCTGCAAGTGATCAAGCAACCGTCCCGGCGTCGACACAAGTATCGGAATACCTTTCCTCAAGCGCGCTTTTTCGTGGGCACGAGTCGCGCCACCGGAAAGCAACCCCGAGACGAGCCAACGTGTATATCGCGTTGACACTGCATCCTCGGCTTCGTCATCGGCTCGAAGCTTAAGTTTGAGGAGGGAATCGAGAATGTCCGAGATTTGTTTCGCAAGTTCGCGGGTAGGGGCAATAATAACGGCGAGCGTACCGATGGACCGGTCAATATAGGAGAGGGTACTCAGAGGAAGGAGGTCATGAATGATGGGAAGGAGGAACGAGAGTGTCTTTCCGGATCCCGTCTGTGATTGTATGAACACGTCACGTTCTGCCATGTCTTCCGAGGGAGGCTTGGTAAACACTGGAAGGGCCGCTCGCTGGATGGACGTAGGTTTTACAATACCCATCTTCGACTCCAAGTGGGCAACTAGAAGTGGGTGGAGTCCAAGTTCGGAAAACCCAGAAGAGGACATAAGCGGAGCGTTACTGGGTTGGGAAGGGCCTTTGAGGGTAGGCTTGTGTTCCGAAGTGTTTATCTTTGGATTGTAGGAGAATAACGAAGATATGATCTGCGTCGGGGGCTTGCGCGAGTCTGTATGCCGATCATCTGCGGGCATGCCGCTTCGACCTGTTGGTTCATCCCGCCGAGGTCGCTTCGCCGGCGGTGGTGCGCCAGCTTTATCCGTATCGGAGTCGTCACCTAGAGCCGATGCCTGGGGAATCTGACGTTTTGATTTTTGCTTCTGTGCTCGTTTGGTCTTTAACCTGACAAGATCTCTGCCCAGATGTCCTCCGTGGTGCGTTATGCTCACCTGTCAGTCCATCGACCCGATTTCCTGCTGGAGAGATGTTTCAAAACAACCGGTGCATCAGCTGCGATATTTAGGACAAGTCCATCGTCCATCTCCTTTTCCCTAGCAGGCCCTCAATGCTTGAGCCTTGTATAGTAGTCGCTCGTGCAAAACTTGGCGCTGTGTAGTCCAACAGGAAAGGAAGTCTGTTCTCACGTATGTTATATAGGTTGGCCACGTCTCCTTCTCATTATTCTCACCTGGCCATCATGTTTGCCCGCATCCTCTCCCTTGCGTTCATCGTTGCAACGCTTTCCGCCTTCCTTTTTGTGCATCCTGTAGACGCTGCGAAAGGCCCAAAGATCACGCACAAGGTTTATTTTGATATAAAGCATGGCGACAAGGAATTAGGACGAGGTGAGTGTAGCATGCGAACATGAGGAAACACTGAGAGACAGAGCGACCTTACAAGTCGTGATGGGCCTGTACGGTGGTGTACGTGTTCCTTTCCCTGTTGCTCTTGCAGTTGGTCTCATTGGGATCACTGCAGACCGTTCCAAAGACCGTCGAGAACTTCCGCGCATTGGCAACTGGCGTGGACAAGACCGGCGCAGAACTTGGCTACGGCT
>JBBPUA010000994.1:0-10464 GCA_038094355.1 Afroboletus lepidellus | reverse complement strand
ATACCCAGTGAGTGCTCCCAATACCTCCCCGAAAAATTTCTCAACCCCCACACCAGGCACCTTCGACAAAGCCCCCCTCTACACAGCCCACGTCCAGTCGCCAAGATCCCTTTTACGGCCACGAGCAGACTTCGAGGTTATGTGCCCGGTTCATTACCCACCTTTCGTCTGCCAGGAGTACCCTCCTTCATCGTCGAATTCTACCGTGAAACTGCCCCACTTCTTAGCCTATACTCTCCACAGGACGAAACTCCACTTGTCGGTGACGTTCGCAGCGCTGGTACTTTTCCAGCGTCTCAAGGCGCGATTTCCGCCTGTCTATCTCGGCCTTTATGCTTGCGTCCAAGGTTATCTGCAACGACATCTATTCAATCAAGTCGTGGTCTATCGTAGCCCAAGGCATGTTTCGGCTCCGCGAGGTCAACTCCCTCGAATGGGAGCTCAACATCGACCAGATCACGCTCAGGGAGTTCGAAGAAATGATTCGGAGGGACTTTGCTGGTAACGGTCCTACCCTACGTACATCCTACCTTTGACGAAGAAGTCGACGCCCCTGCCTACAGCCGTTCGCCGCGACCTCGAGTACGAGCCCGTCACCGTCGTACGGGCAGAGGTACCTATCCCCTCCCAAGCCTGCATACCCCCCCTCCCAAATCCCACCGGACCAAACTGCACTCTTCAGCGACGTTTGCGGCGCTCGTACTTAGCGAGTCAGGGATCGTCGGGTCATCGGCTGTTTATCTCGGCCTTTATGCTCGCATCCAAGGTTATCTGCGACGACACCCGACAACACTTATTCAGACAAGTCGTGGTCTATCATAGCTTAAGGCATGTTTCGGCTCCGCGAGGTCAACCAGACGGAGAGGGAAATGTGCCAGTACCTCGAATGGGAGTTCAATGTCGACCAGATCACGCTCAGGGTGTTCGAAGGAATGATTCGGAAGGACTTTGTTGGTAATGGTCCGTATCCTACGTACATCCTACCTTCGACGAAGATGACGCCCCTGCCCACCGCCCACCAGTTTGCCGCGGCCTCGAGTACGAGCCCGTCACTGTCATACGGGCAGAGGCTGCATACCCCCTTCCCCCAAATCCCTCCGCCGCGTACATGACGCCTCTCACTACGATCGACACCCCATCGCCGTCATATTCACCATCGACATCACCAGCCTGGTCGGCTTTACCCCCCACACCTCCTGGCATCGAGCATTCCAATCGTTCACTCAAAATCCAAGATGTTCGTGCTCACATTCCAGCCGTGTGGTGTCGCCAGCCGAATATTCAAGGATAAATATCTATATCCGCACCCCCTCATACCTTATGCCGTTGGCGATGCATTGGTCCGCTTCGTGATACAAACCATTCTTCCGTAGGCTATGTACACTACCCACTCCGCTACCGTAGGGTATGGCTGTAATGTGATCGCAATGATGTACAGGTATATACATACAATAGGTCTGTTGCGCAACAAGATCATAAACTATGGGTCCAAGGTAGAGATTCGCGAGGCGGTTATAGTACACTATAGTACACTCGGGTACATGGCGGTGTCGTTGCCGGAAGTCACAAATGCGAGGGAGGAGTCCACAAAGGGGGGGCAGACTCCCACGACCCCGGCATATGAGTTTGTTGAGTTACAGAGGTTTGCTGGCCTTCAGATTGATGAGTGGGACAATGAGTGGGTTAGACGAGGGAACGTACCATTTGGCGGGTATAGTAGGCCCACAGTAAGAGAGACCATAGTGCTGATAACTAGCGATTTTGCAATGCGATAATTGACATCTTGGGTCACAACACCGGTTTGCTCGCACATGCTCAACGTAGCGAGAAAGGCTGCGCCACCGAAGATCACTGGTCCCGCGACACGATCGATAGCTTGGGTAATGCGACCTAAAGAGGATTGAGAGGGGACATCAAAGACGTCGACCATGACGACATCATTGATGCAGTGATTCGTTGCCTCATTCGATTCAACTTCGTCGCCAATTGAACGTTCAAACTGCTGGAGGTCGTCCTCTAACTCGCGTGCAGCGTGGAGCATTTGCCTGATTGTTCCGCGTAGGGAACGTCTTGAAGAATACCCTGTCATCGATCGCGCTGAAAGCTCGTTGATCTGCGCATGGCTCTAGTAAACTATGATTGTAAACAAAACACACTCACTTGACACGGGGAACCCAAAGTACAATGATTAGTGGGGGTAACCGGAGGACTAGAGGGTGCGAGTGGTGGCGTAGACGGGGCTGCGTTAAGCTGAGACATGAAATCGCTAGAATTTCTGAATGAAGAGCTCCTAGTAATGGCATCGTCCTGTCCCAAAGTCCAAAAATCAGTAATCTGACGAGCACATGAAAGAAGGATGGCACATCAGAACCGGGGTATCGTCGATAGGGTAAATAACGGGGAGGCAAGTGGGGATGTAACTCTCGCTGGAACTTCATGTTTGCTGCAGAATAGGGTTTCTGGCTCCTACTTATGTTCGCTAGCTGCGCCAGGGAAACAGTGCACTTTTTTGAACAGAAATCGAATGTCCAGTTTGGCTCGTATCTGCAGCACAATAAGAAATCCATATCTAGGTTGCGGACAGGATGAGAGCGAGCAGGCAAGTAAGAGAAATAACAAGATTAATGCTTAACGACACACCTACTTCGCGGAACATAATTGCGATCTCTGCTGCGACAAGTAAGAGATAATAAGGTTAATAAAATGCTTAACGACGGACCTGCTTTGCGGAGCATAATCACAATCTCTGCCGTGAATCAAGGTAAAACGAGACGAGGCTTGATAACACACCTGTGCCTGTGGGACAAAGAACCTGTCGCGATCACTCCGCAACCAAGTATATGAATTCATCGGCGACGCACCGCCTACCTGCAGAACAAAGCACATATTGCGATCTCTGCCGTGAACAGGTAAGAACAGGAAGATAAGGAGGCTTTGACGACACACACCTGCGCCTGTGGAACAAAAAACCGTCGCGATCTATATCACTCCCATTCCCGCAGCAGCTACATTGATGACGCAAAACTATATAGATATGGACTCATCGTGTATGTGATCTACTACACTCAGGACAACATAGTAATACGACAGAGGCGGAAAGAGGAAGGCATGTGAATTGACTGGTCCTAAGTAGGGACTGGTCAATTCACACGCCTTCTTTTTCTCTTTTTTCATTGTCTCTCTTCGTGTACTTAACGCTGTCCCGTAGTAGCCCATGTGTAACAATGTAGTCGTACTTGCTGCTGTTGTGCAAACATGTATCGTACGCATCGTATTGTAGTGCAACGCTCCCGTTAACGACTTTGGTAGTTCGTTAGTCCGTCCAAATGGCGACCCAACCCCGGTGTCCTGTCGTCTCTAGAGTGGTTTACTAGTGGCCTTGTTGTCGTCATCGCAATCAATCGGCTAAGTCCCCATACGTGATCGTTATTGTTTGTTAATCAGACTTCGGGCAGGATCTGGGGCATCAGACTTCGTGCGTCACCTCTTCGGATGACGAGAATATATGAAAATGCATGCGGTCTATGCCGGTTGCTGAGTCTGTAAGCCATTGGTGCATCATTTCGGTCCAGGGAATCTTATGTGTGTTACAGTGGACCACCGTTGGACCAGCTAGCCACATCGTGCATATTTCAACAAAAGACATTGCTGAATCTGTAAGTCATTCGCGTGATTTCGGTTGCGGAAAATCTTATGTGTCCCTTGGTATTTAATGCCGTCTTAGCATGCTTTCGCCATCTCAACATCACCATCTTCTCTTTGACCTCTACATACTACTCGACGGACAGCGCTGAATGGGCAACTCAATCAGCCGAGCCTTTGATTCCCGAGGACTTCTGGAAGTTCGTAAAGCATCGTTGTGTCCCCTTGCCAGTGCTAACATGCATCTTGCAGGCATCGGATTTTCTTGCTCGGTCTTCATACTTGCGATCCCTCTTCGCCGCTGTAAGTTAGATAGTTCGTCATTTTAGTTATCGGTTATCGATGCTCAGTCTAGTATGATACTATCGCTACTTGTCACTTGCTGCGGGACCGCTTTGCACCCGCTGCACTAGCACGTCTTGTATATCAGTGTCAGGTATGCACCAGTCTTCTCTGATGCGACAATCTCACTAAATTCATCCAGGCTTATTCCTTCGAATCGTCGAAGGAACTACTCAACTTTATCTTGTTTTCTTCCTCTTCCCGGAGACAGCCCACGCCAACTACTCATGAACATCAATGGAGGTATGACCTCGCTGTGGTGCTCCCACCAAACTGTCCTTCGCATCCCGAATCTTTGTACCCCATCAATAATCCCATGGCACCCAAGCACTGTCTTCTCGACTCGCTGTCCGTTAATGTCCCCATTGTTGCACAGAGTCCCTCGCGCTCCGGATCTCCCCTCTCCCTCAGCGGTACTTCTTTGCCATCAAAGCGCCAGCATGAAACCGACTCGCCTGAGAGCTCGTCGTTCAAATGCCGTGACCGCTCGTTCTCCCTGGATATAGCACAGTGTTCCTCGCGTTCTGAATCTCTATCCCCCCTCTTCCGGCCCCTCAGCTGTCCTTCACCAAAGCGCCAGCGTGAAAGCGACTTACCTGCGAGTCCTCCGTTTAAGCGTCGTTTACTCGACCGCTCGTTCTCCATGGATATAGCACAATGTTCCTCGCGTTCTGAATCTCCATCCCTCCTCTCCCGGCCCCTCAGCGATCCTTCACCAAAGCGCCAGCGTGAAAATGACTTGCCCGAGAGTCCCTCATTCAAACGCCGTTTACTCGATCGCTCATTATCGCATGTCATGTGTTCTACCTCACACCGCTCGACACATTTCGAATCTCCACCCCTCTCCCAGGCCCTTCTTCACGAAGACGTGCCTGAACATAACACCGTAGTTGTTTCCTGGAAGTCCAAATTTCACCAGGCTTTCAAGGTGAGCAATAACTTCTATTTTCATTCTTTTGCTCATCCATAAGTCTAGACTCCAGTCTCAATTCTTTCGCTCCCAAATGAGCTGCTCCACTATATAATCGCCTTACTCGATGTTGGCGGTCTGAGAATATGTAGCAAAGTCTCAGTCCTCTTTAGGGAAATCTCGGGACCATTGGTCCTTGCGGCTATCGGGTTCCGGCCCTCTAAGTATTGGCTTACTGTCGAGGAGAAGTATGCCGAAGGGCTTCTGATTTGGAGACGCCTGGAGGCATTCAAACCACTGCAAAACCTCTTTTTCCACGCTAGCAACGATACTCATCTCCGCGCACTTGACATCTATGTGCGGACCCCCCTGGCAGCTCGTGGTCTTTCAGTTTTTCTGATGTGCGACGGAGAACTCATTTCATTCCCGTTGATCGCAGTCGTTATGAAGAGTATCTTGAAGTCTGGATGTCGTCACATCTCTTTTATTCATACCTCCCCACCCCATCCGTGTCGCTCCCCCTGTAGACCCCCCAAGAACATAGACTCCTCACCTAGCAGCCTCGAGGTCTTTTGGGTCGACACCCATCTTGCGTTTCATCCGGCTCTCCTTTCTTTCACATTTAGTGTGCTTTTCTACTCTCCTCTGAACGATCTATCGCTGCGAAATACAGGCCTCACTGCTACCATGTGGCGCAGTCTACTCTCCAAGCTGACCCTCCCTCACCTGGTTAACCTCGAATTAGACTGTGATTGTCCTCTTTCCACAGTTCTGCATTTCCTATGTCGCCATCCTTCTTTGGCTCGGCTTAGTTTGCACATCGGCAGAAACAGAACGTATAGGCACACCAGCCAGTGTCCCTCCATCCAACTCCCTGCGCTGCGGGAACTCACGGGTCCCCTTTCATTTCTCTCTGCACTGGCGGAGCACCTTGACAATCCTGGTATAGTGCAGTCGCTTGGAGTAACCATCACGGATCCAACCGCCCCAATTATTTCTCAGGTACTAAGTGTCGTCCAGTACTTTAGCAACCTGGAACGCCTCAAAGTTGCACTTCGGCTTTCTGGAAACCCTACCGATGATATTTTCAGGATCCCTGATAATGAAGGACGTATCTGTACTGTCAAGCATCTCGAATTTGCCCGCGATCCTGACATCGAAACTTGGGGCACCGCCGTCGATGGCCAATGGTTAGCACGCTGTGGGATGTGGCTCCAAGCATTCCCTCGAGTACGGAATGTCAAATTAGTTCGACCTGGTTTAGTGGATGAGCAGCGGCTTCGTGAGGAATTTACAGTGTATGCCGGACCAAGTCATTCCGTCTCTATTACATGTTTGTAGTACGCAGTTGATCTTGTGTAAAGTGTCGTATACCCATCGAAATCGGCTGCTAGTACTTATTGCGTTAGTTTTCCTACATCTCCTTTCTCCCCTTTCTTGTTGAACTACTATGGACCTGTACACTGTATCGCAATACTCTACTCAGTAACTCCGACGAACGCCTACTCAATTCGTGAGTTGAATGAAATGTGAATTGAATCGCGCCGTTGCTTACTCTGTTTAAAGGTTTCATCACTAGCGTTCCGGCTTCCCATGGCATACTAATCGCATGGAAGATCTCCCCATGAAGAAGGCGGACAAGATATAACTTGTTCGCGTATTCCTCACGCCAGAGGCTGGCTCCGAAATCTGTGTACACCCGGAAAGGATCTTGTATACTCTCTGATATCGGTAAGTTGCACCGAACCACTGCAAATTGTTCCTCCTTTCCATCGGTTGATGTTACTTTATAGATTATATCAATCCTCCCAGGGCGAAGATCACTTCCATCCTTGAAAAATATATTGCAGTCTGTTCGTGATGCCTCGTGCGTTGCGAATTGTATACCCAATAAACGGCAACGTTTGCATACTGTGATCTTGCTCTCCCGGCAGTTGATTCCTTCAGCCATGAGCATATCTTGCATGTCCGCAGATATCGTATTTTCTTCGGCAATCTCGTGGGCATCCAAACCCAGTACGTCGTCCTTCACTGAAATTTGACGGAGAAGATTAAGATCTGCGTTGAAAGACGCATCGCCTCGGGTATCGCTGCATTGTTGTAGGATGGCCTCGGCCTGTTTTACGATCATCATGGCTTCTGGATCCTGAAGGGTGGCCTTCACCCTTGCCCCAGCGCAGAAACTCAAGAGCATAGTTTTTTCAAGTTCGCCTTACGATTGGTGAGCTCTCCCAAAGCTCCCGAATAGATAGCTACTCACCCATCTTGTGGTTCGTCCTAGACTTTTGCAATGTCCCGATGGTCCGCTCGAAAGGAAACATCCACCACCCATGCATCGGGCCATATCGGAGGAAGAACTCGTGAATATGCAACGCTGCATGATGATTGGGCCTCCAGGAGATACCCGGAAAGGCCTCCTTGACGCAATCCAGATAAGTCCGCATATGCTTAATGTACTGTGATGCATGATGTTCAGAGGTGATGTGGGATGTTCCCCATCCGACTGCCATAGCCAAAAGCATGGTACTATGGACCAGCTTGCTTCGTCGAGCCTTCTGCATGTCCTGCGCCTCCATGTCTAACCCCCACAACTTGCAGAGTGTCACGGGCAAATCAAATTCAATACTCGACCGCCATTGTTCTGCTTTAAGCTTGCCATGGGACGCATCGCCAAAATTGACTGGGGGACCTCGATGCCACGTTGGTCTTGTTATCATTTTCAAACAGCTCTGTATCTGATCTATTTCTTTGTCGGTTAGTGGCTCTAGCGATGTTGCCTTTGTCTTCTGATACTCCTTGCAGAGGGCTTTGCATTCTTCCACAAAATCATCGCTCAGCAAGACTTCGTGGTTCTCTTGACTATCTACCTCCATGGGGACTTGGTGGGCCTCTGAAGACGCCTTCCTGGTGTTAGATATGACAACAGGTGAGCACTAAGGTTCTCACCAGCAACATGTGAACCATAACTTTCTTGGTCGGGGTCTTTTGCAAAGACTCCAGGTTGTCTAGTGCGTTGCATTCTCTGAGAAGCGCAAGTAGGAGTGGTGCCCGTAAGCGAGTCAGTGCTGCCGCTGTAGGATTATTTTTTAACACCTTTCTCCCCTTTTCTAGCTCTGTATGGTGCACAGTCTTTGGTGCTGGTGCTTGCGATCTGCGTAAGGTCTGATTTCCGAATTTGTCTATGACAATGAGATCCCTGAAGTGAAATTGGGTTAAGCCAAGGAAAAGATTGTGCATGCCATCGATAACAAGAAATCGAGTTGGGTCCCAGTATGGCAGTCGAAGAAGCTCGGACCAGCGCACTCCTGTCTCGTTGAAGATTTTATCACGATCCTTCTTTGTATCTGCGTCTCTCCACCGGGTAGCTGCATTGTGATACTCTTGCCAAGTACGTCGCCTCCAGCTGTCAATATTAAAGTTTCCGATATCCGACTTTTGCAGCCAGCAAAGATTACACAGGTGTCGTGATGTCGGGGCTGCAAAACCACTGATTTTACGGGCAGCTGGCAGGTCGGCAATGACCAGAGCAATCACGGATCGTATCAGACGACCCATGAGATGGGCAGCGGTTTTCGTGAACCACGTCCCCGTCTTCCAGGCTGCCAAAAAGAAGTCGACAATAGGTCGAAGAAAGTGATTGATTTCTTCAACTGAAGGTTCCTTTGGTCCAGGGATGACGCCGACTAGATAAATATTCTCTGGTCTGTAGCGAAGACTTGGGGGCAGATTGAGCAGGGTCATTGCAATGGACCCCACTGATGTCTTCTTCCCGGCAGTTTTGTTTCCATGGGGGTTAAACCAGTCGATGGAAAGACTCCATGCAAGGCGCAGGTCGCTCCTTTTCAACCCATCCAGGAAGACTTTGCCGTCGGGGCCTTGAATATCGGTGACTGCCGTCCCATCCTTGATATCCCACAGCTGATGCTTGTTGTTCAGCAGCGTTCCGCGCTCCATTACCTCCTCCATGCCAGTGCGACTCAATAGTCCTGCCAAAAAATCCCCATAATCTTGGACCACGAAGGGTTTGATGGGCTGAGTGACATCTGTACCACCTCGCTTTGTTGCTCTGACCAGCAATTGTCCGCAGGGTCGGTTGCCTCAATACTTCCTGAACGAGCAACGCTCAGGGTAAACATTCTGTGTTCCTTTTTTGATAGCAGGGTAAGTGCAGCAGCAGCGGGGACATGTTGCATATGTGTGGGTAGTAGGATCAAGGTTGAACTTCTTCCGGACCGTGCGTATATCCTTGGGGAGATATGTTGATCCTTGACCTCCAGACTGAATTTCTGCGGCAGGGTGACCGAGAACTGTGGTCAGCAAGAGATTCAGTAGACCCAACACCGCATTACACCAAGGGCGCGTGACGTGACCAAAGATATTTAGGATGAGTGCGATAAGCATGGGCAGCAGGACAGTTGGGTTTGCACAGTGAAAACTTTGGTGAGCCTTATGTTCTAACGGCCAGAATGAGCGATTGAATACCAGATTTCCAAGTCATCTCACCAGTGTGAACGATCTCTGCTGCCTGATTTCTTGCATCAACGTCTTCTGGAGTCCGAGCCTCCAATGTCACCTTGATGCTTCTTAACGCAGCATGAACCTCATTCATATTTCGGATCAATTCGCTATGCAGTAGCTCATTCGCTTCATCTGCTGTAACTTCTTGGTGCGCAACTATCTGTTTATGCTTCATCAACCAACATAACTCATCCTCGATCGATTTTAGAGCGATTCCTTGTCCTCCTTCTGCACCCAGGTTGTCTACCAAAGTGGAAACCTTCTTCGTCCGTTCGTGCAACTCGTGGTCAATAAGGGCAAGCGTCGCGTATACGTCATATGGTGTGCTGTCTGGTTGTAGATTCGACGTTGTGGTGGCAACAGGTTTCATGTGCGTCGCCATTGTCGGTTTCTCTTCCAAGGACATCCTATTGATGTTTTGTGTGATCTCGTTGATAGACACGCGCGGTGGGCGGCTTTCCTCAAGGCTTGTCTATGTAGATATTGAGCAACTGAATCAAGACGGATAAACATATTCACCTTTTGATGTACCCTTTCATTCTGCTGTTCGGCAGTCATTGTTTCATCTCGCAAGGTCATCTTGAAAATCTCTCGCGCAATCTCTTCAAGAGACTCGTCTGGTGAGCATCTCCCTTCTGAGGTTGTCTATAGAGATATTAAGCAACTGGAACAAGAAATAAACGCATATCTACCCCAATAGGTGGCCCACCACAATGTTGTGACTGGTTGCGATGGCTCTGATCGTTGCGTTCATGGTTACGTTTCTCTTCTTTACTGACTTCCCTGCCTGTCTTCCCGCAGGTGGTACAGATGCATAGCACCATGACGAAGAGAGTTGTTGGTTGTATTTTTGCTGCGTACATTCCTCCTATATATTAGAATCTCACTGACCGTTGGCACCCTCACAAAAGTAGTACAAAGTCGTAACTAATACAAGTACAAGACTTCTGATGATAACAGTTATTCTCCCTTTTGGTCACTGTTGTAATTCTCTTATTCACCATGTAGAATTACTATCCATCAATCACCGGTATGCCTACCCGCATATTAGT
>JBBPUA010000993.1:0-10479 GCA_038094355.1 Afroboletus lepidellus | reverse complement strand
AAAAAGCGCACTGTCGCTCAGTTCCTTGACTTGTATGCCAACAGTTTCGGCCCATGAAGAAAGCGCGTGGCGTACTTCCTTTTCTAGGGGATCAAATGAGACGACCATCTTCAAAACAGGAATCTTCGAAGACATCTTGAGAAGTGTCGCTATGTGGTCTGATGTTGTAAATACAATAGAAAGGGAAGAGTGATTGATGCTGCAACACGGGTCAGCGCATGAACGAGCGACGCTCTCGAACACCATACATGAAGTCTATGAAGAAATTAGTATATAGAAAAGTCGACCAACAAATGCTGTCCTCACCAACTGAGTCTATTCCCAGGGTATCATAAAGACTGACGCCGACCTTGCCATAGGCATGAAGTGCAAATTCGATGATTTGCCACTCTGCTTTCGTTAGCACGTCGTAGCGCACGGAGATAGCCCCACTACTTACCGGGTCGGTTTTGCGACCAAATTCCGACCGTTTCCAAGTCATTTGCTTTGAGAGCTCCCGACTTGAAAAGTTCATGTAGGGCACTTCCGACTTTGCGGCGCCGAGCATCAACTTCCTTGTAAGTCTGCCATACATAAGGGCCAAATTTCAATGGTTGCGTAGAAACGACGGGTCTGTGACCTAAAAGTCTGGCATCTGGGTTATGCTGATAGCCACTCTCAAAGAGTTCTGGGAGCGTCTTGGGGACCCCGGGCGTGTTGGAATCGATGAATCCAAACACGGCTACAATCCAGTCAGGCGGTTGCTCTATAATATAGAGGTGTCGTCACCATTCTGGTAGTGTGCTGCAGCGAGACGTAAACGAGAGCGATCAGCGGCGTGTAGAGGAAGCTGCGCACCAGTTTGACCAGGGCGTTTCGTTCCGGGCACAGGCACGGATTGGGTCGCGTAGTCGAGTTTCTCTGGATAAGGAGTAATGGTCACCACCATGTTGTTTCTGCGAGGGTGTGAAGAGAGGCGCGGAAGGAATCAAGTGTAAGAATCCTCTCTAGTTTCGTCACTGCGCGCTGACGCTGTCTTCGGCAATCCGGCGACAATAGTGAATCCGACGGCACCCGTGTGACATATGTACGTTGTCACCTGAAAATCGACAATCAGCCGAAAATAACAAACACACGAAACTTGAAATCATGGGCCCCACACAGAAAGCAGTAGAGTTGTTTGATAATAAAAAGATACCAATGACCACTAGTCCCTAGTGCTAGACTTTCTGCACATCGGTGAAATCCAGAGGCCGATTGAATAGGAACGTTTGGAGATACTTTGCTGGCAATCTCGGCGAATACGGACGGTGCTGACTCAATTAATTCCCGTCATCAACGCGATCACGTGAGGTTAGCACGCGTCTTCTCGGTCGCGCGCTTGTCATCGGATCCAATGCAACGTCCACCAGATACAGCAGACCTACTCGCCCAGGTTGCTACCCTACAAGCAGAGCTCGACTCACTCCGCGCTCGCTACGATACCCTTCTCGAAACAAAGAACCGTGCCGCTGAGCGTTACAAGGCCGACTACAAGAAATGGCGAGACTTTAAGCGGTGGCTCTTTCGAGACATTGAAACGGACGACCAGGTCAAGTCGTTTCTCAAGAGCGACGAGTGGGCCACATATACAAGGGAATCTGCGCTTGGAAAACGAAAGCAGTTTGAAGAGTTTGGGCCGAACGTGGACTCGGAGCATGCAAGGGAGGATGACCATGAAACTAAGGGCATTAAACATGAGTCCATTTGTGATTCGAAAGTCAACCTTTGTTGTTCCTCTCCGGTAGCAGTAACGCCCAGGAATCAGCGCAGGAAATCATATCACGGCGAATCGTCGCCAAAGATCCTTTCGCCCTCTCCCAGAAGGAACAAAGCTCCGCTCTTGGTGCCGCGACCTATTGCTTGTGGTGATAAATTACCAGCGCTTGATAGTGACAATATTGGTGCGCAGGCTTCGTCTTCCCGAACAGACTGTGTACTGAGTTTGTAGAAGCGCCGTGCGAAGCAGGACCCTCTCGGTCAACCCCATTGAAGGAACCACGAAAGCGCAAAGGAAGATACGCACAGGCGTCGTGCGTGTTTTGCGAGCAGCCTACTGACACATCGTGACACCATGCTTCTAGGTCGGGAATGGATACGATCAACTCCAGGTTTTCTATTCGGAAAGACAAAAATCAAGGTTTGGATTTTCAGTACGATGCTGTCGTTCGTAATCGGGAAGAACGAAAGCACATGCTTGGAAGTGACTGTGAATGCTGCCGTGAGGTAATTGGCGACGGCCCATGTTTTAGATTCTCCACTGACTCTATTCCCGCCAGTATTACGAAGCCATTGGACCACTGCCAGCTTCGCGACAGCCACTTTGGCGGACTCCAACAAAGTCCAAATCACCTCACAACCCCTGTGGATTAAGGAAGGACAAGGAAAATACCGACGAGGTAGAGCAACATAAGCAATTGGTTTCACGACATCGTCATCACTGGCATAGACCAAAGACACCACCTGGTTATTGGGATATCGGATTCCCAGACACACAAGAAGTCTTGGACATTAATCGGCGTGCGGCGGAGATGCATAAGCGCAAACTTCTTGACGCGGAAATAGAGGCACAGTATGTGTCAGATGTCCCTGCTGATGTTTTTTTTCTGAAACGATAACTAGGGATAAGAATGGCAGATACATGGAGCGCGTGCCAAGAACTCCTTGATCCTGGCCATCAGTGATCCGACGGTGCCTCTACCGATGCCTGGGGAAATGTGTCTAGTACCTGCCCCTGCAGCAGTCTCTTGCCCAGACGAAATGGGTGGTAATGTCGCGCGAGTCGCCGCCAAAGACCCGCTGGCGGGTATGTTATTTTTATGTTAATGGGAATACAGTGGACCTACCATACTGAGCAAAAACAATCGAACATGGAAGTGGGTGACTCTGCAAAGGTCAGCAAAACGTCCGTCGACCATGAGAAAACTTCTTACCTCTACTGAGACCGTGCAACCAAGAGCAGTGTGTTTCACCTGCAGGTATGTATCCCCTGGATACCTGATTGTTGAATCGTAGTGCACAGGACCCAGTCTACTTACCAGGCAGTCTCTGAGGGTCCTTGCCCCTCAACATGAGGGCAAATAGCGGGAAATGGTTCATGAAAGCCAGCAATGTCTCGCAACTGGCGTACAGGATGATTGTTCCAAGTCGGACCTGATCCGAAGACATCAGGATTGTATTATGGCATGGCATGGAAGAGATCTGACCAGAGCGAAAAGTGTGTAATAAACTAGGATCGTCGGGAAGAGGTGGGCAGCGAGTGTGAACAAGATCGTTCCGAGTAACAGCTGGTCAACATCATAATCCCAAGGATCCGTGCGATTTCGAATGACATTGAATCGTTTGCCTATCAATTCAGTGTTCACGTCGATGCAAAGTTGCACAGCCAAGGTAGAGAATCACCTCTGAAGAGGTTCCACAGCGAACCGATCAGTAGGAGGACACGTCGGTATATTGTCGAGGAGATGAAATAACAGGCATGCAGGTGAGCGGTGAGGATACCAATTAAATCTAGGGACAGAGATAGAGTCATCGTCATGCCAAGAAGGCAGGTGGTCTCCATGATGAAACTGATGGTGGGTAACAATGAGAGGCTACGGTGAAGAAGTTCTGCGGAACCAGGGTAAGCCCGGCATAAAAAAAAGAATGAGCTAGCTACCCACTTGTCCATCCCGCTATCAGACCGATAAATCCATGCGAGTAGAATCTACTCAGTTCCGTGTTGAGTTTCAAGCCTGCGGGCCAACTGTCTAGCCACAACAACACCCGCTGAATACGAACGGCGAGGGTACGCTGTCGCAAACAATGAGCACATGGTGCAATACTCCCATTAACTTCGCGCACCTCCAAACCATCCGCGACCATAGCGTTGAGCGCATCACGATTTTGACAGAGGAATTGACGAAATGCCAGACCGATGATCAGATCGTTTAAAATCACCCAGATGCTGTTGTAGTGTCTTCACAGAGTCACACACGTGATGGTGAAAATACCGAGATACAACTGGCATACCTGTTATATGCTAGACTCGAGAGCGCCACATGCTTATTAGATCGCAAGTGCCGCCGCTGAGCTATCTCATACAACATCATCGCTCGTCCTTCTGTTTGTCGTACTGAGGTGGGACCTGAGTATCTGATCTCGCTCTTGACAGAAAACGACGAACCAGTGAAACTTAATTCCCTTAATTTCGACAAAAGACCAGATTCCCCAAAAACATCGGGTAACGAGGATGCTTCGGGATGTCGTGGTCGCTCAAACTTTCTGCCTACGTTTTTATCAACGTGGCGCTTCAAAGACCGAGCTCCGTTATGTTCGACGGCGTCTTCGAGAAACTTTGCTGCATTCAACTACGTGCTGGCGTTCGGAACGACGCATCAAAGAAAGTTGGACGCCACTTACCAGGTCAACGATGTGTTGGTATTCTGGAACATTGAATGTGTCTCGCCTTCGCGTAAAGTCATGAGTAAGCGACGCCTCTATGGGTGCATTCAGATCGTTTAAGACTGGAGGGAGACTCGGCGCATGGACTTCAGCAGCATAGTGCCTCATAGAGCTTTTAGCGTGGCTGTGGTAGAATACGAGATAAAACGGGCCTGTCCTAGATGGTTGTCAGTCGTTGTAAAGTGCCCACGTAAAATGGACGGCACAGTGATACGTCATGATCCTCGATTTTCGGTGGAGTCGATGGGCGGGACGACGGGAAAGTGGCATATCCGAGGACGACAGGCGCCCCACACGGATCAAGGACTACTTGGGAACCATTCGACCGAACGGCGTTTGCTAGAGTCACTTCGGCGTCAGCCCGCTGGCTGGCATTAATAGGACAACTCGGTCTAAATGATCTCTGACTTACCGTAGTTGCGGTGAGGAGGCCAGCGACACAAACAATGTCATTCTTGATCCAACCATAGAAGTAGCCGTCGCAGAAGACATCACGCGGCCAGAATATTGTGGTCATAGATACGTGGGAATGCGCGCAAGTGAACATCCTTATGATGAAATAGCCCCTGAGAGGGAACACTACCAGAACAAGTAGCACCCTCAGCTTCATGCTCGACTACGACGTCAAGCGCACTATCAAGATCCTCTACGGAACAATGGGGTCTCATTCCACACATTCCACTGGGTTCATAACACAAAAGTCGAATCCTTCAGCTCCATCCCTCGTCTTACAACGCGTGTTCCATGCTTGAAGAGCTTATTCGCTATAGTAAAATGGCAGAGCCCTGTCGTATTTTATTCATTCGCCGCAGCCTCCAAGTTCCGCGTGGATTGGCATCTTTCTACTACCGATTCCCAGAACGCACGTTACTCGTAACCTGGTGTCACGTCGCATCCGGATGTTTTGCTCATACGTACTTCCAGCTTATGCCCTGAGCTGGCCACCGTCTCTGAGGTGCACACTTTCGTCCACAGCCGCAGTGCAGGGATATCTCAAGACCGGATCATATGCGTACTGGATCCGGTCTTCGCAGGTGAATGAGCCCAAACCGAGCTCGCCGACGCTACGTGTCGCTTGTGGTGGGCGGGTGATTTAATGGTTACAGGAAGGTACAAAATATGATTGTGGCCCCCTGGCAACTGGAACCCAACGATTCGGCTTGATCATGTCGCCGGCTTTCAGGCGCCATACTTTTGAAGTTCAGGACCTTGGACCTAGCCCCGGTGCGTGAAGCAAGTCGCGCTGCCGTAGTAATGTGCCTGGGCCAAACGAGAGCATCAACTGCGCTTGTCCAGTTCATTAATCTAGTCTTGATTTATTGGGAGTGGAGGGTAGGTGTGCCAACAAATGTTCCGGTGACCCCGGAGAGTATCTAAGTGTAGCCGTTATACATGCTTTCCATAATGATCCCGTGCAGAAGATGCCGCGGGCACATCCAAATGAGAGGTGCTCGGCTTGGGGCGATGCGTGTCCACTGCTCCAATGGGCAGGGTATACCTGAAAGATCACCGTCAGCCACACAAAATGAAGGATATATATAAATCCGTACCTTTCTTCATCACAACCGTACGCTTTCGGTGTCAGCTTGATGACTGTGTGCAACGGAATCTTGATGTAAGGAAGGTCCGCTTGTGGCATGTCATGGAAATACGCATATCTATGCCATGGCTGACTCAAAGGGAAAGATCGCGTACAGCGAGAAGAACTTACAAGCATCGCAGGATAGCCTGGTGACCGAAGATGAGAATGTTTTCCTGCCGTTCGAGTTCCATAATGACTGGCTCTAATCGCACAACGACATCGCGGTATGATTCTCCTCCTCGATAACGATAGTTAAACTTGTCTTCATCACGATTCGCAAAGTCTTCCGGGTATGCTTGCTAACCAAGGATCACTGACATATGTTCTAGAAAGGTGAGGCTTACTGACCTCAATCTCTTTATACGTCATTCCATCACATACTCCGGCGTCCAGCTCATCCAAGGACTTCCATGTCAACTTAGGATAAGGTAGATCCTGCGCCGTTTGAATTGTACGTTGAAGAGTAGATGTCCAGACCTGGATGACATGATAAACACGCCACGCCTTTGGCAGGAAGAAGGTCGACTTACAGTTAGTGGCGCATCTCCGATATGTTTACGGACGAGTTCCGGGAGTGCTCTGGCATATTGAAGGCCACGCTCTGATAGCGAGGAATCTCCGCCGATCTTGCCAACGAGGTTGAACTGACTTTCCCCGTGCTACACGCAGTGCTTAGCACCGCTGCGTAAGAACGGGAAGAGGCCTTACTCTAGAAAAGAAGATGCTCCTGGGCTTCACGTGGAGATTCATGAGATAAAAGGCGATGCGACTTTGCAAGTACCCATTAATACGTGAGAGGGTGACCTCGTTTCCGACGTCGGTTATTCGAAGATAAGATAGGTGGGGTTCTGTGATGGTCTCATAAACGGCTTCGTACTCCTTGATACGCCTGATAAAGTCGCGTTGGGCGACCTCTTTCGGAAGGTCTTTGTAATCTGGATCGCCTGAAGAGACCTTGAGAGCTACATTGGCCGCTATCACAGCAGGATCGTTGCAGACAGATTCGATGAATATGGCCTGGATCCCCCTTTCCTTAGCAACCCGGGCTTCAATCTTAGCCCTGAGACACCGTCAGATTCGACAAAGGGTGGAAAAATAATACTTGCCGCCGACTTTGCGTACTGTTGGTGGCATCTTTGCGGCGTTCAGTACCTCGTGTCACGAGACAACCGGTAGAGCATCTCACCGTGTATACCGACGTTGCCGCCCTTCTTCAGCCATTGTATTAACATTTCTAGACTGTCTTCCGCCAGCTTCTCTCGGACCCTGGTCGCCTCGACGTTGTCATGACTAAAGTACTTTGCCGTATGATCCTCCTTGATCCCACTCCTGGTAGATAACCGTGAGCAAGAACACCGAACGGTCAAATCAGTACGCACTGCAAGGCCTTTTGCCTAGCACGAGAACGGCGCAGCTGTCCGACGTTGAACACCTTGCGAGAACATTTAGTACGCGTGCGTCCAGCGCCGTACAGATGTGTCTACCTCGACATCATACTCTAGCCACTAGGGACAGGACTCAGCAAACGGTCGAAGAGTATACGAGGATGTCAACCTTGAGGTATCGCATGAGCTTGTTGCTGAGGTACGACTTTCCCCTTGCCGGTAGTCCGACCTAGGCAACCATCGACGGTCGGAAGAGGATCATGCTAGGCAACATACCATAGCGAGTACGATTTTTGCCTCGGAATAATCAGGCTTCGCGACTGGAGGTACTGGTCTGTGAGCTGTCCACGAGGGATGTTCCACGACCACACACCTTTGTTTCCGATACCCACTACAGAACGTGGAGGGGTCGGCGCCTGAGAACCCTTGCGGCTAGATGCAGTCGATTCATCGAACCGCTTCAGCCTGCGTGGCTACATGAGACAAGCGAAATCCGTTCCAGGGACGCGGACACACATGGGACCTCCGGCGCCAAAGATGACCGGAGGGTTGGCGCGATCTGCAAGGAGGGCCTCTTCGACGAGGCCGTCTGTCTGCATGTCGTCGAGGATCCCGAGTGGTGGTTTCGGGGAATCTTGGGAGCCAATTGAAGGGAATTGAATACAATTTTGATCTTCCATTCGGCGTGTTTCGCGACGGGGCCCCGGGTGCTGATAATCAGTGGCAGGCAGGACACGTGTGTGAACTTTAAACGCAACCCTCTTTGATGTCCCCGACGGTGGTCTCACATTCGCTCCAACCGCAACGCGGGTTTCACTCGACGCTGTCCACGACATTCGCGCTGGATCGTCCTGATTCCGACTGCTCTCTCTTTGCGTTGTACACGTTCCCCCAAGCGATCATCATCGACAGACATGAACTCATAGACCGCCGTCTTTCGTTCGAGTTCTGGGGCGAATCCAACCTCGAGCTTCCTGTCTTTGCCCTCGATCAAACTGCCCATTCACTGTTACTCGTAAATATCACTTCCACCTATGCTCTCCCGAAGCAAGTCACTGTAGACATTCCTGTCCACGGGCGTTACGGCGAACCTGGTATGGGTGACCAGTCAATCACGATATCTTCCCCTACGTGCTTCTTGGCCTGTACTGTGTCCGGTGAGCGTGTTGCACAGAATGCTGCGTTCATGTCTTGATGCTACTTTAGCAAACGTACCCTCGTCGTTTTCCTCCGAATCGCCTGTAGCAAATTCGACCATACTCCGTTCTCTGGTGCATTTCTCAGTACCAAGCGCGTCGCCGTATCATGCGTCGCTTCAGATCCCTGTCGCTTCCAAGGAAGACTCGTTCATTGTCGAAATGGGGACTGCAATGGTCGTCTTGATGGCATTTCTATGGCTGGTCCGCCACTCCTGGAGAGCCGCCAGCGCAATCCAGTCTCCTCACCTGAAAGAGCAATGAGATTATCCATGTTGTGAATGCATTTGTATGAATGTGACAGAGATGCAATAGCAAAAAAGATCTGTGCGTACAAATACTCTAAGTGAAGTGGGTGTCAGTCCATGCTGAGCATACGCGGTCGAGCTAGAGCACTACGCAATGTCCCTTGACCTTCTTTCCCCAGCGACTCTTCATGCTTTCCTTGAGGGCGAGGTTGAAGACGTCCTGGACACCGGTGCCTGTCTTTGCCGAGCATTCAATGTACTTGGCTCCGATCTCCTTTGCAACAGAGGCGCCTTGCTCGGACGACACGGGTACCTGCCCTTGCGCACTGAGCATGCGTCGTGTTTGGTCGTCTCGTCGTAGGTCGATCTTTGTGCCGACCAATATGAGAGGGGTCCCTTCGCAAAAATGTGCCACCTCGGGATACCACTTGAACAATAGCTCAGTGCATGTACAGTAGAGTAGAAATTGGGCTAAAAAGCAGACCTTGTCTTGCACGTTTCCGAGACTGACTGGAAAGTCGATGGAAAAGACGATGAGGATCACGTCGCTCTCCGGGTAACTCAACGGCCGCAATCGATCGTATTCTTCTTGTCCTGCCGTGTCCCAAAGCGCGAGTTCGACCAGCTTTCCCTCGAACTGGATCTGTGTCACGTAATTCTCGAAGACGGTTGGTATATAGGACTGTCCAGGAGCTGCCCTCTAAGCCTCGGAACAGAGCACGGGCGCGGAAGTGTGCGCACCTCTGGAAACCTGTTTTCCGCGTATACGATGAGGAGACACGTCTTTCCGCATCCGCCTTGGTGTAATATTATTGGACGGTGCTGTGAAGGACGAACAAACTGTCCCGCGCACCATCACCCACTACGACCAGCTTCTTCTTCGTGTCGGGTCGGCGAACACCAGCGTGATAGGTTGGTTCCATGGCAAAGGTATGGCGTCCGCAGTCGCGTGGCCGGACAAGCGCAGTGGGAATGCAGTCAAAGAGGCGAACAGTGTACTCGCAGGGTCCGCTACTGCAGGACTTCCGAAATGAATGGAGACGGTGTGGCGGTACAACAGCGTTTCGACAGAGTCACAGGCCACGCGTCACGCATTGACCACCACTGCTCTTCGTCCCGCCCTTGTCTGACATCGTCCATTCCGTCCTCAACCCTCACCATGCACACCAGCGAGTACGACTACCTCTTCAAGCTCCTCCTCATCGGCGACTCTGGTGTCGGAAAGGTTCGTTCTGCCCTATCCCAACCTACGTCCACTTGCTCAGTCCACCTCCTCTCAGTCCTGTTTGCTCCTTCGGTTCGCGGACGACACGTACACGGAGAGCTACATTAGTACCATTGGCGTAGACTTCAAGATTCGTACCATCGAACTCGAAGGAAAGACCGTCAAACTCCAGATTGTGCGTCTTTGCTTCAGCTTCTTCGTTTCTACACCCCGAGGCCACCCACGAGCCATCCCACCCCCAATTTCTGATAATCATTACTGACTCCTCCCTGTGTGCGCTCAGTGGGATACAGCCGGTATGTACACCTCTATCCCTCTATACACATTTTCTTACAACTGCAACGTAGGTCAGGAACGCTTCCGCACGATCACTTCGTCCTAC
>JBBPUA010000992.1:0-10489 GCA_038094355.1 Afroboletus lepidellus | reverse complement strand
CTCTCTCAGGCACGTCAGTAATAGCCTATGCCGACTTGACATAATGTAGGGTCCATTTTTCGTTGCGTTTCGAGATTAACTCCCAGCATAATACCTAACATGTCCATCAATGATTGCGCTGCGATGAAAACTGGCTACTTACTCGATCCTCTGCAAGATACATGTTAGCAGTGAAAATGTCGATGTCCCTGGCACCCCCATGCATCTCCTCCCCTAAAAAGTACTTCTGCAATGGGCCTTCTCCCTTGTCGTTTTGCAGAGCTTTATACCGATAGGCACTGAATGCACCAGGTAGCACTGTAATATATCCGAATACACTTTCTAAAGGTTTGTCCAAGATGTTGGACATCTTGTATTCGAAATTCTGTGCCGCAACAAGTGGATTGAGTAGATGTCCCCCGTACTTGCCTCCATACGTAACTATCTCTCCACAGGCACCACCAACGTTGCGATGGATATCGAACGCCTTCCACAGATGATATATAGAAGAAGGACCTGGGATCGTTCCAACGTCAAGGAGAATGCAGATGTTAGGCTTCAGGATGGGCGCAAAAGCGTTGAAGAACCAGCGATGCGAGTTGATTTTCTTCTGATTCCTTTCTTTCAGGCAGAAGATCAGCTGAACTGGGATTGAATCCTTCTCCTCGAGCTTTAGCAATGATAAGAGAATGCCAGTGACTGCGCCGTATTAAGATATATCGCATGCGGCAGGCACAAGTACTCACTATCGGTGGTATACTCATATATGTGGGCTGTTACTGCTCTCCTGTTAACCATACTCTGTTATCTATTAGCGCAGTCCTGATGATCGTCAAATGCACGTACCTTGGCTATCCCATCTTGATATACACCCATCATAGCCAGAACGTGCAAGGTCCGCTCGTCGATCTTATGGCGCCCATCTGCAACGATGCAAACCACAACTTTCTTCCACCCCTCTTTACCCCACATTGTACTCCGGCCCCGTCGACACAAATTGGCGATGTTCTTGATAACACCCGCCAGCGTTCGACGCAGCGGTTTGTCAGATTCGTTGTACACTGTGATGACGATGAACAATTCCGTTTCTCGAGGTGGATTGCAATACATTTGCCTCAGGGTAAACCCCTGACCTTCAAAGTCGTTAGGATCGCACGTTGCTGCCGAGTACCACATGTGCGAAAACTCCCTTTCGCTACGCAGCACAGGGCGCACCAGTAATCTCGAGGGCACGGCAGCGTCACGGACAAAATTACCGCGGATCAAATACATCGTTCTCCGTGGTGGAACGTACAGCGGTACAACGATGGGGCTCCCCAGTGGTGTGCCATAGGCGTTTGAGAGGTAACTTCCCTCGGTGGTCGTATAGAGACTATCTCGTCGTAAAGGAGGTATGTCGCCTGCTTGACTATTTCGTGATGCGAGCTCGAAATGCGACAGCTGTCGCGGACTGGGGGGGTAGTATAGCCTCTCTTCGTATGTGTTATCTGATGCACCAACATCCTCGCTTGCTGGAGGGGCTTGTGACGAAGCGGTAACGAACGAGGGAGGTCGGTGACGTGGTAGATAGTAGTGTTCGATAGAATTGCACTGATCGCGTTCATATCGTTCCGACGGATCGTACTGACTGTATTGCGAGTGGCGTTGGCCATATGGATCCGCAGTGAATTGCATCGCGTAAGGCCTATATCTGTCGTTATAGCGACAGCTCTGTGCTTTATCCGCCTTGGCGTTGTTGAGCGAATTGTGGACATGAAAATGTAACTCTGACTTACTTCAAGGTAATCCGACATGTCTGGGCGTTCAAACACATCGTGTAAGTGCGCAAGTTATATGGAAACCGAGATGGCAGGAACGTCACTGGCTTACTTCACATCTTAAGCCTTTCCGGTCAACTTTCTCGGGGGCCTCAGCCACACATCAAAAATTTTGAACTGCCATCAATCCAAACTCTCTGCAGACGGCGCCGGAGAGCGGGATGACGAAATGAGCTTCATCCGGTCGACAGAAGATTAGTGGTGACTTACATGGGACGTGGAAGAATTCTTCTGTTGGTTGCATGTCAGATCCCACGCAGAGAGAAGAAGATAGTGAGTGCTAGCAATCGATCAAATGAGTGTCTGTGACAGGAGGGGCATCGTCCCATGACAAGCTCCGATTTGACCTTCCCATTTCTGGTGTCTTCGAATGGCCAAGCCGAGATGGAAGAATCTCTCGTTCCTTTAAATTATGGGATCATAGCATCCCATGAGTTTTCTGGAAGGCGAGCGTGCGTCCATTTAATATAAGCCACCGCCAAACTGCTCAGAACCATGTAATCACGTTAGAATCTCTCGGCTTACGGCCGAACACGATGAATGAATTTACTTCACCTTTGACTACAATGCCTGACGTTCTAGACTCATTGTGTGTTGTGTTCGCCGCTTTGAGATCATCCCCGTTGGCGTGTGATGCCACAGGTATAAGTGCGTCATTTCCCTGCACACCGCTCGGACCATTTCTGAAGCTTCTGCTTTCCAGCCTGCTGACGGGCTTCGCGCCATCCTCGTCTCTTGCATTTCTGAAACCACACTGCCTGCGTACTGGCCTGATTTCCCTTGGGCGTGCGCGTGTTCCGTGAGCCTGAATGCGGACCATTAGCGATAGTTGGCGGTGGTGAGTCCTAATTCATTTTTCACTTGTTATGATTGTCGACGACAATCGCGTCCTCGTTCTCATTTCCTACGGTCTGGTTGACCCACCCTGGCATTTCTTTACCTTCAGCGAGGAACAGGCGGAGGTAATGCGGAACACCGCCTTCACTTCTATCAATGGCGCATGCCGACGTTCTTCGAAAGTCGTGTCGCAACGGCATGCACTGATTTCGGCATTTGGTTTATGCCCTAGGGGTAGACAGATGAGTAATACAGAACCAGAAGGGCATCTTGAGGCGGTCCAAGTCTGGCCCCCTTACGGGCCAAAAAGTTGAAATGACGTACTTTCCAAGTAAGGGCGACACAGTGGAAGTTCTGTGGAACCCACCCGCAGGAATATCGACTGTCCTCTCGCAATGCTTTATGTACACTCTTCACCTCACCCCAAGTCTTCGTTCCCAGTGCTAATTATCCCAGACACACTGTAATCATACATCCCGAGACGATCTGCGCTCAATGAGAGGGAAGAACTCACTGTACTGTTGTGAATCAAAGGCGGCCTGTGACGTGCTCAGCCCCCTCTGACTAGGAGGACCTTGTGAACGTTAGCAGACGCATTAAACTTAGACCCAATCCTGTGTTGACAGAATGGTTCCGTCCACCTTTTTCGATTGGATGTCCGCCTCCAGGCGAGATCCCACAACATAATGAGGACCACAACATAATGAGGAGAACAACCTCCGAATCCTGTCCGCGAAAGTCATATAAAGCAGAATGAAGAATTACTTCCTGTCCTTCACAGGTGCGCGGCCCCTCCGTCGAATGCTGTCAAAATGATAATCCCTGCGCGCCAAATGAAACAACAAATGAACCGGTGAAGCGCTTCCGTGTGCGCCCGGATCATGTCGACTGTGGCAGTGGCACTTGCTTCAACTTTCTGTGGTACCTGGGGAAACCCCACCACGAGGGGCGAGACCAACGGACATAACGGCAGGGGAGCGCCTACATACAAAAATAGCAATAATCGGAGTTTGAATCCGAGTGGGCTTGGTCAGGCGATTTTTCGTAGGTGATCATCAAGTACCCTTTACTCCAGGTCCTTTGACAGTCAGGCTAGGCGACGAGGATGACGAGGACGTCATGGAAGCTTCGTGCGCCTCGATCCAGCGGCTGAAAGAGGCCCGACGATGCAGCCCGACAGATGACATGCGAGGACAACCAGCACGGCGAGTGCTCCCGCGACTTTCTCAACCTCCCGCCACACCTCGAGCTCAAGCCCAATGGCGTCACGATCAGTATTGTCGGCTTTCTCGTATTCAAGATCGGTCCTCTTGTAATCCTCGGGATGGTTACACGGTGTACACCCGATGACCCCAGCCTGAGACGCGCGGACGGCGTTATTACCAGAGCATATGATTCAGGATGTGTTCTCACAGATGCAGGTCAACGGACATCATCACAGTACTAGTGCTGGTATAGTTTTTTCATATCTGCATGTCCAGTTATTGTACAGTTGCGTTGCGAATGAGGGCGATGAAACTTGATAAAATGATTTGATTGGTAGAGATATGGGCCGTATTTTCGGGCAACTCGGACATGCCCCTGACTCGCCACGTGGGGTGACCAGGTCAAAAGACGCAACTCAGGATTGGCGACGAGGCCCACTTCACGGCATGTCTGAGCCCCCAGGGACCCCATATATGTAGTCCTGGGAGCGATCAGGATCGAAATTAGGCCTGATGTGGGCTGGAAGCGCACCCTTCCTAACAGCGCTTCAGAAACCGCAGACGTGGGGTAGTGATGGATGCGATGATAGCGAAGGGTCCAGTTCGTGATTGCCTCTGATTCACACTATGTAACAGTAACTTTGAAGGGTTACTCTAGGAGATAGTGCCGATTCAGGGTCTCTGATGAGTCATCTCGGCCGTGACTCAGAACGAACTCGGCGTCATCATCTGCAATTCTTACTCCGATCTCCCCATTCTTATTGGACAGGACAAGTGTATGAAAGTAGAGTCCATCAACTCATTTATTCAGCCCATGCACACAACGTTCCGAAATCCAATTTGATTACTGAAATTGGTCGCTGACAAGTATGTGCTACTTCCATGAACAGCTTCCATTTCCTTGCACTCACCTCACACATCGAGTTATGTTGTCCTTGAGAAATGGAAATCCTCCCTATTGAGCTTCTTTCGTGCATATTTGAGCTGTCCCTCCCGGAAAATGATTGCTTAGAAGAGCCTGAGGTCGAATCCATGGATTATTGGGATTATTATTGCAACCTTTCCAACAGAACTGAGAAAGGGGAAAGTGGAAGAGGTTTGGATAAGACCAATTCCGGCGGTCCCATGCCTACATCCTGGGCCACTACTCATCTCACTCAACTATTCCAAATCGTCATTTCCCATGTTTGCTGCCACTGGCGCCATGTTGCACTCTCCAATCCATCTCTTTGGACGGATATCAATGTTGATCTGGCAGCAGGCCGATCGTACGGGCTCGAATCGATGCTATTAGAACGGAGTAAAAACCTTCCCATAGATGTCCACATCAAGAACTCCCATCTCAGTACTTTGAAACTGTATTCCAGCATTGATCTTGGGTCCCTCATTTCTATGCTGACTCCCCACATCCATCACTGGCGCACCCTGTGTGTTGAGCTCCTCAACCACGACCGCTTGCTGGAACTTCTATGTGCAGTCTCTGATCCTTCAATTTCCGCCACTCCCCAACTCACGGCGCTAGAACTGCGAAGAGGGGAGGAGCGAGGTCACTTTTATGTTATGAAGCATTACACTCTATTTGGAGGTTTGGCCCCTGTTTTGAACACCCTGGTCATTTGGAACGCATTTGTCGATTGGAGCCAGCAGTGGATCACTTCCACGTCCAACCTCACGGAGCTTGCTATCACCTTCCATGCAGAAGAATGCCCGTCTTGGGACCAGTTTGCCGCCATTCTACATGGGGCCCCTTCCCTCCAGAAACTCAAGTTGGTGTTAGGACCTTTCGGGAGTTCAACAGATACCAATGGTCCCATTCAACTTCTTCGACTCATGGACCTTTCCCTTGCACACCAACCTTTGGAGGATGCTATCGCACTCCTCCGCAAGCTGTATCTCCCCGTGCTCAAAAGCATGACCCTAAATCTGGGTGGCACGGACGATTATGTCCCAAAAATCTCAAACCCATGCCGAGTACTTATATTGCATAAGCAGAAAATCGTGTCGCATTAGAATTGCATTGGAATGGATCTCAATGCAAAAAGTGACAGATATGGAACTACTTTCACACGGAATTCCAATCGTAATGCCATTCCGATGCGATAAATCCTTACACAATCCATTATAAGTGCACTTATCATGCTGTCATAAGCTGTCATAAGCTGTCGTAAGACGACTCCGTTATGATGGGCCAAGAATTTTTGCGACATCGGACTCACCGACACTGATATACACCGACTTCGCCGACAACTCCGACAGTAGTTTCCGAATTCCGAACCAAAACGTGAACGAGCCAAGCGCGACTTGCACTGGAGGAGCGGGACATGGCCCTGGATGTCGATGGTGCCAGCGCACTGGCCAAGGGAGACAAGGACATCCCCATATGTGCGTCTTCACCCGTCCCAAGTTGGTGTGGTCTGACGAGCTCTTCCCACAGATACCTCCATCGAAGCGCCTTGCTCCTGCCCGCCACCACTGCGACATTACAGGACTCGAAGCACACGTGGCCCATCTCGGGTATGATAAGCCAATACTACAAGACTGTGGCTCCGTACACGGATTCACGCACGGGGTACAATGACAAGATGTCAACGACCCGATCAAAAACCTCGTGCGTCTTCAGTTTGCTTCCATATATCCAGTCTGACGATGCTTCCTTGCAGAGTTTCAGCATCGTAAAATACTATCTCTCGGCCAGAGGCATCAATCTCATTGACAAGTAATGCTGGCAGTTCCAACTCATGTCCCTCATTTGCAAGCCATACCCGTCAACGAATCTATCTTGGACTGCGCTTCTATACATTTTCCAGACTCGGGAGTCGACCTGGTCCCAACCTTGAACCAAGTTTTCTGAGATGTATAACGTACCAGATGCGCCAGCTCGGCTGCCTTCAGCGTTGGACATCGCCTGGCAGGATATCCAAAACAAATAACTTGCGCATAAAACTACCCATGCACCGCTCTTCCCATCGTGGTGTCCAACCACTTTAGCGAAACCTATGAACAGATCTGAAGGACATAGCGCGACAATCAACTAGGCAGACTGCGCATCAGGCTCGCCTCAACGGGCCTCATCTAAATTTGATATTTTGATGATGGTGCCTCGTCGACAACCTCCCTGCCGAGCTTATTCGAAGATAGAGATGGAGCCAAGGACGAGCATAAAGATGAGGATAATTGGAGAGGGGAGGGTGAAGAAACCAAACCTTGTTGCACCGGATGGAAGTGGCGAACGCTTTGCTGCCGCATCTGAGACATGACATATGCCGCCGCTGATTCGCCGATCAATCTATGCATGACATATGTACGTATACTTACCCTTATGTCTCACACATACCCTAGGCCCTATGTCCCATTTCATACCCGGATTATTGGGACTATTATTGCAACTTTTCTAACAAACGAACCTGCGGTGGAGGTGAAGACAGAGTTGGGGATGAAGATGTGGATCGTGACACCGGGGGTAAGGGTGACGAGGAAAACAAAGGCACAGAGGGTAACAAAGGAGAATGTGGAGAGGCGGAAAGTAATATGAATCTTCAAAACGATGGAGCCAATTCCAACGGCCCCCCATCCGCATTGGTTGCTTGTCTCACTCGACCATTCATGATCATCCTTTCACATGTCTGCCGCCGTTGGCGTGAGGTCGCGCTTTTAAACCCATCTCTCTGGACCAATATCAATGTCGATCCGGTAGGGGCGCGATCATACGAGCTCGAATCGATGCTATTGGAGCGAAGCAAAAACCTTCCCATCGATATTCGTATTAAGGACTCCCATCTCAGTTTTAAACTACGTTCGGGCACTGATCTCGGGACCCTCGTTTCTACATTGATCCACCATATCCATCGCTGGCACACCCTGCGCGTCAACCTTTCCGACTACCATCGCATGCAGGAATTTCTCTGCACACTCTCCAATCCTTCCATTCCCGCAGCTCCTCAGCTCATGGGGCTCAAACTGCGATCAGGGGATCTCGAGGACTTTTACCCCATTGAACCCACCATGGAGCATTACACTCTATTTGGGGGTTCGGCCCCTCTGTTGACCACCCTGGTTCTTTTGGTTGTATATGTCAACTGGGGCCAGGAGTGGATTACTTCCGCGTCCAACCTCATGGAGCTTACTCTCACTTTCCACTCAGAAGCCGAGTGCCCATCTTGGACTCAGTTCGATGCCATCCTACGTGGCACGTCTTCTCTTCAGAAACTTCATTTGATGTCAGGACCTCCCGGGAGTCCGACAGATGCCAATGCTCCCATTCCACTTCTTCAACTCACAGATCTTACCCTCGCGTACCAATTCCAGGAGTGCGCTACCGCACTGCTTCACAAGCTTTACCTGCCCGCGCTGAAAAGCATGGCTCTGAAGCTAGATGACACAGACGATTACACGGACTTTATCCATGAGCTCTGTGGGCCAGCCATGTTTGTATCGCAAGACCAGCTACGAAGCTTGCTGAGTAAGCTCGAAAGTCTGACTATTTACTCACTGTTCTGCGATGATGAATGCATCGAGATGCTGTATGGAGAACTGGAGAACGTCACGTCGCTTACTCAATACGAGCCAGCTCGTGAATGTCCTTGGAGGGTTAACCGGTCGAAGTGGTGCCTGGCTGCCTCGACTTTCGAAATTAAATATCGGCCATGCGACTGAGGAAGCTGTTCGTGAAATGGTTCAAATGAGACTGCGTGTAGGAGGGCCACGTTGGATAATCAATTGGCATGGGTTCTACCATTAACTGGCAATAAATGGTTGCTGTCCTCTTCAGCTGCATCCTTGTTCATCTCTCCATTACCTAAATCCAGATTCCCCACCAAATATTGTATGCTCCCGCCACATTCTCCGTCCTCGTCGTCTTCACACTGTGAGTCATTATTAAGTCCTAGCCCACTGTGCAAATGTGCCTCTGTCGGCGAATCTGTATCTATTAGTAAAGTGCGACAGTGACGATGCTCACCAACTATCAGTTTCGTCACAAGGTCTGACTAGTATGACCTCTCCGCAGTAGTAGATCGGTGCAACCATCGACATATGCTAGGATAAGGTGACATCCACGAAAGGTAAAATACAAGCAGGGCTAGGGTACGAGACCGATCTTTGACAGCCGTCAGCATGCCCTCATTTGTGGTTTGGACCGATTCCATTCGTAACTAGTAAGTAATTGATCCAAGTAAACTTGGACACACTAGTAGGAGATCCACCTCTGAGACAAAAGGGATATGCAGCCTGGTAAGTCGAGGTAGCTACACATTACATTCAGACCCAGGGCGTCACGGTGCAGAGAACCTCCAGGAATAGTCCAGCTCCACTGGCACAACAAGAGGTCGGGAGACCTCAGGTTTTGAAGTTCACTGCCATAGAGCATTTGAATGGATCCGGTCTGGCATGAAAGCCCCAAAACAAACCTGAGGACTAGGTAATGAGCAAAGGGGTTTGGGTAGGTATCAAGCTGCCTAAGGGCACTGGGTAAGATAAGCGAACTTTTTTACATTCTTCCCTAACCACATCAAGTCCCCCCTCTTCAGGTCCTTGAACATCACCACGCCCAACCATTCGATGGACGCGCCCGCGTGCATTCTCTCTTCGACCAGCTTGCGCACGATATCCCCATCGGCCTTGAAGAGGTCCAACCTCGTAAGTCGAGGTAGCCAAACATGATGTTCAGATAACATGCAAGGCATGCGGAGAACCTCTAGGAATACTCTTGCAAGATCCCACAGCAAACAGAGAGACCTCAGGTTCTGGAGTTTACTGTAGAGCATCCGAATAGATTCAGTCCGGCACGGAAGCCCCAGTCCCCCTATTGTGAGACTTTCAAGGCCACTCAGCAAGCTGCATGGCGGTCCTTGAGCATGACTGACTGGCTTGCAGAGTTCTCGAATGAAATCAGTGTAATCTCCACGGTCGAATTCCAAATGGAGAGTTTTAAGTACGGGGAAGCGGAGTCTGTGGAGGAGCTCAATGGAATATGCTTCTGAATTAAAAGCGAGGTCGAAATGTGTCAAGCAAGGAAGTGTGATTGAAGTATTGGGATTTCCAGGACTTCTAGGTGTTGGCTCAACGAACCATTCCGTTGGATCCCCAGACGGCCCAGACCTGCGTAAAGCGAGTGTCTCGAGGGCAGAGGTACTGCATAGGAGAGAGGTAAACTGAGACCAAGATGGACGGACATTCATTGCATGATACTCAAGCCGGAGTTCCTTAAGATTTGGCGCGGAGGCAACCCATGGGAGATTCCAATCCAGGTGGACTCCAGAAAGAATTAGTCGGGTGAGTAAGGGAACGGAACCGCCAAAAGGTTGGAGGTCCTGCGAAGTATTATCGCGATCGTTACACGATAGATCGAGCATGGTGAGTCGAGGTGCCCCGGCGATCAAAGGATCTGAGATCGCTCTGAAAAACAAGCATATGAAGCGGTAATCGAAAACGATGAGCTGCATCGTGCGCCAGCGGTGAAGGTGTGAAGCAAGCATGCCAAACAGCCGTTCGTCATCCAAGCCTTGGTCCGCCAAATGGCAGCGGATGTCTATAGGGAGGGCTTTACTCCGCTCTAGTAGTGCTGATATCCGGTCATACTGTGGACAAGCTCCCTGATAGACATTGATAGCCGTCCAGAGCGACGGGGTTGAAAGTGCGACAGCACGCCAGTGG
>JBBPUA010000991.1:0-10498 GCA_038094355.1 Afroboletus lepidellus | reverse complement strand
TGACCGTGATACCGTGAGTCGCTGCTTGCACCAATGCTTTGACACTTGTTGATATCTTCCCCAGTGAACTCGTCGTAAGCCATGGCCCAAATATGCTTAAAAGTCCGCTCATGACTAGTTATAGCTGCAGGGTCTTGTAGCGGTACTTTTTTTCTTTGCACATGGCAATGTGGGCTGATATTTTCAGACCCTAGCCGCCTTACCAACCCAAGGCTTTTTTGTCTATCGAATTTACGTCTGTGCGTCTTGATGTCTTTATCTCTCCTAATTACTCACGACCGTTTAGTTAGCCAGAGAAACATCATTGCGCCAATCATATGGGTAAGGTGCATGCACTTAGTTGTCTTAACTCTCGTTTCATCCTGGTGTAGATTGCCTTCGTCCTTGTAATGTTAGGTAAGATTCTATGAACAGGGCAGAGCTGAAACTAATTTGGTTGTTGTGTAAATCAGTTTGTTCTATCAGTATGATATCATTGATTGTGTTAACATCAAGAAAACTGATGATTACAACTCAGGAAAGCGCTGTATAGTGCAAATGGGTTTGTCTGTCTTTCTCGTCTTAATTACTACTTGCTTAGCATGCGTGCTTTCCTTTTTTTTTTTTTCAGTGTACACGTTGTTGACATCAGCACTCTCAATCATGGTTCTTTGGAGGTAAGATATTCTTAACGTTTATGTCTGGATGACCACCTCACTATCTCCTGCACAGGTACTGGCAACCGTCGGTTTCTCTGCCGCTGCTGCAGTCGACATCCTTATCGCCATTTCTATGACACTCCTCCTCGTTCGCGAACAGACTACCACAAGCTTCACACAGTAAGCTTCGCGACTGTCTCGCATACCAAAGAACTGATCGCAACAAGTACTGTATACCTTTTGCAGCGCCTCACTATGTTTGCGGTAAATACCGGTATCTGGACAGCGATGTTTGCTCTCCTGGCCATCATTTTAGTCTGTGTGATCCGTCTCTGTGGGATATCTCCTGACTCAATTGTATAGTTGCATCTCTTCCCGACAAACCTAGTTTATGCTGTTTTTGCGATCCCGCTTTGCTCAGTTTATTGCAACACCCTTCTTGCCAACTTGAATGCGAGAGCGTATCTTCGGGATGGGATGGCGGCCCGCGACATCAATTTGGATCTGTTCAACATGAATCCACCTTTCGGCTTCAGACAGGATGGAGACTCGGTGGGGAAACCGTTTTTTCCTGTATATCAGGTAGGCTTTGCCTTGTTTAAGCTTATTCATCTGTTTGCGTGTTCACTGGATACATTTGGAAGACCAAGAAAGCGGAAGTATTCCCACAAGCCGTTCCGAAGACAGAGGTTGTATGAATTCGTGTACTGAAGAGGGGCATTCTTTTTCGGTACATTTATTACATCAGTTTTCGGAAGATAGTTTTGCGCGAGCCACAGCCTAGTTATATTTAAACGGTCAAGGATATGAATTCTTGGTAATCGTTTAGATTAAAATATATGGCACCATCGCCGATGAAGAGAGAGTAGACATGACGCGGTTCCAGGGAGATTGACAGAAGGCTAAAGCAAACAAGCGACACACCCAATGAGCGACTCGATGATTGCACCTGCCAAGGTCGAAAGCCGATCACGACTCATGTCTAAGCTTTGGAAGCACACTCTGCAGACGAGTAACCACAAGAGGACTCAAACCGGCCGGGTGTAAGCCCACTTGCATACTGTCACATGTCACACCGTATATCTACGCGTCATCTCGTAGATATACAGGAGTCGTGCCTTGTCTTCGCCCCTCGTAGTCGTCCTACAGAGCTTGGTCCCGTCCTTTCGTGCCCGCTCGTCTCAGTGTTTCCGCCATCGGCCACGGTCGGTTTCCACCGGGTACCAAAATGAACCACAAATGGAGAAAATAAACTGAGGAAACGACATACCACGAGAGAACGTGTTTCGGGGGGTACTGCCAGGAATCGAGCGTCGCAGAGATAAGCAAAAAGGGATGGTAACTCACTCAGACGTATTCGCTCTGACGCACTACATTACCAGGCTGCTGACAGGAATGCCAGGAAGGCAATCAAAGCCGATTTGCGAGTGTCCGTGGTCGAACGTCGAACTTTAGCTCTCAAGTCACTCGTTCAGGTGTTCAGATTAAACAGCTCAAGTTTCAGGAGACGGGGTGAAGTTCTCCTACTATGCGCGCGGACATCCGTCGTTCGCAGGCTTGGCAAAGCGTTTCTCGGCCTAGGAGTGCTAAGTTAGGATGCCAGATCATTGATCTGGGAATGTTGTGTACATAATAGCCATTTCGGACCCCGCTGGGTGGAGTTGGAGGTTACTTCAAGGCCCATCTCCACCGCACTAATATGTATTGCCATGTATGCGAAACATCACGGATCGTGATCACGGATCTATAGAAATGATGCAAGTGTCACTCACTTCATCGAGAACGTTCAAGTTTCTCGAAGTGTAACTAGTACGGTGCGTCCTGAGGACAAAAACGTACGGTGTGCTAACTTTGTACGCCGATGGTCCACTTTGCGGAACTCATAAATGTGGGATAGCCGTTCGGGAGGGGAAGGTCGGCCTGGGCTATCGATCCCCACTTATCGTGCGTCTTGTCAGGTGGCTCGACTTTCTTTGGACTGATACCTGGGCCGTCATTCATGTAGATCTACGCCAAATACATGGAATGGGCACGAAGGAATGGGTAAAACATAGCTGGCGAGCTTGGTGGCCTAGTATGGGCGAGGGAAACTAGTGACCAGCTCATGAGGCATTCAGTGAACAACTCAAACTTGGGTAACAAAGCTGACAGCTTTCAGACTAATCATAACTCAGATAAATTATAATATGGCATTCCCGAGGTTGCTACGTTTCTGCTGCCATTCGTCCTCAAAGCAGACCTTCAAGTTGTGATCGCAAGACAGTCTGACTTGGAATCATCACTGATACGCGAAAAACGATATGAGTATACTGCACAGCGGTAATCTTTGCATGCCACCCGCTCAGCCAAAAACTTATTGCTTCATCAATTTGCTGTGTATACGAATTACATTAATTTTAGATGCGCCCATGATATCTAATCTACCGAGCTTGATGAGCACTGCATGCGTGGGCCTCGTGTATATATACTACGAGCTCGCTGCCACCCTGTTTGCGACACCATTCTCCAAGTCCTAGAGCTGAAGCGGAATTCACCCATGTCAACCAATCTTACTTCCCTATTTGGATCGGTATACGGTTCATTGTACTTTGCTACCATCCTGTCAACTGCATTCTACGGTGCTGCATGCATGCAAACGTGAGTACCATTATGGATGACCGTACCAATACATTCTCATTACACAGACAGATTCTTCTATTTTGTCCAGTCAGTTCCACTATTTGGTGCTCTTTACTCGCTAAGGTTGTCCCAGCTACGAGAACGATCCTTTGTACATAAAGATCTTTGTAGGTTGACTTATGAGCGTTCCAATAATGATGACGTACCACTCTTCCCAGGTAGCAATTATGTGGTAAAGCCCAGCTCGCTACTGTTCATGGATGCCTGACGCTATGCAGGGCGCTCAGTACCGTACATGAAGCTCTGAACGTTGCTGGCGGTTTGTTTCTTGACACATATCCTCGGACATCTAGCTCACCGTATGTTTCATATAGCTTACAAGTACATCATGGCTGGCTTGTTGACCCCGTTTTCTTTTGTCAATGGGATTCCGTAAGTCGTTTTCATAATCACACTTTCCGTGCCTTGACAGTACCCCCAGTGAACTGAATGTATGCTATGTCTTTCACGTACTTTGAATCTCTCACAATGAGTTTAGTTGCTGTCTGTCTCGGCGGTACTTGTCGATCTTTGTGCACAGATCCAATGCTGATATTCCCAGGTCCTGGTCACGATATCAACGCAAGGCTTTCTTGTCTATCGGATCTACCTCTGTAAGGCTCGGTATCAGAAGCATTTCCTGCTCAAGTGCTGACAGCAGCTCAGTTAGCGGCAAAAGTTTTGTTGGTCCAGTTTTATGGGTAAGAGGGCACGCTCAAGGTTTCACTCTCGTTTCATTTCTGGGGCATAGGCTTTCCCAGCACTCGTCGACTTTGGTCAGATCCTATAAACGTTACGGGTATGGGATTGATACTGATATGACTTTTGTAATGATTAGTGTGTACTTTCGGTGTGTTCAACGGCCGCATTCAGATTGACAAATGCTGATAAGTACACACAGTTTACGTCGGAAAATCGGTGTACAGTTCGCACGGGTTTGTTTATTCCAACTCCAACTACGTAAACTATTGACTACAGCGCTGCAGGTTGCATGTCGTCGATCTCAGCACTCTCAATAACGGCCCATTGCAGGTAGGGTTATTTCTGGCATCATTCGAGCGACGACAACGATATCCGTCTCACAGGCTCTAGCCACCATCTGTCTGTCTATCGAGGCTGGAGTAGATGTCCTGATTGCCATCTCAATGACTTTTCTACTCGCACGCGAACGGACCAGCACTCGCTTTGCAAGGTAACTTGTATTGTTCTGTATTTTGGAATGTATCTGATATGGATTCGGTCTCTTCAAGTACGGCACACATCTTACAACGCCTCACTGTGTTTTCTGTGAACACAGGTATCTGGACAGCGATGTTCGCTCTCCTGAGCATTATTTTAGTGGGTATTTAGTTCGTTCTACGCCAACCTCTCTGCGATCACGTCTGACCTGGTTGGTAAAGTTGCACGTTTTCCCAACGAATACACTGTACATCGTGTTCGCTATTCCCCTCTGTTCAGTGTACTGTAACACGCTTCTTGCCAACTTGAACGCAAGAGCCTACATTCGCATTCGGGGAGACGTGAGGACGCACGAGGTCTGTAAGGACTCGTTTAGTCCAAGTCCATCTTCCTGGCTATCCGATAGCACCAAACACAACAGATCCGACAAGCAGCACGGAGATGCAACTCTGTTGTCTTCTGTCCATATGGTGGGTTCTTATATTGTTACTTAAGTTGCTTCGATCACTTACTTATTGGATGTACTCGGAAGACCGCGGAGGTGGTGGCGTTCCCGCATACCGACCGAAGCACTACGGCGGCAATGGAACATGCATGAATTTGCAAGTCTGGGACGATAGAGTACCGAACGCTTGCGAGTCTACATCTCGATCATGAACTCGTTTGTCTCGTTATTGTCATTTCTCTACCACAGACCCGAGTGAGTTTCTGCGTATACTATACAACTGTGTCAGACCTCTGGCTGGAGCCATACACGAAAGTACTGTGACGAATAGTTATGTGTATTCATAACGGAAATGCCAGGTAGCGACAGTCTCCATCGTGGGGTCACCAGAAACTACATAGATACGCACGGTTTTGAATACTGTATAGTTCAAAGGGAGAAGGCGCGCATGCGAGCTCACCTACCGCCCCCACAAGACCCGCATGTCCAAGTGCCAGGAGCCCCGGGTCGTCCAACCGGCCAGCCCGAGCAAGCCGTCATCGTGTCATCTCTACCATTCAGAGCCGATAGTTCTTTCATCAAGGTCTGGAATAGTTTGTGGTTAGCAAGCCCGGGGCCCGGCATATCGATATCACGAGAGTCGACTTGGAGGGGATTTTACCGAGGTCTTAGCCACACGTATTATGTACTAGGAAGGTGCGTCCTCGCTTCCGCTACGTGAGACTGCGCATCGAACGACGTTTGAAACTCAGACGCAACGTCACTCCAGGAGAAGTCTTTACATAATCTCAGCCTGCGTCGCCACAATGGAGAGCACGGGGGCACGATAAATTCTTGGAATGAAGGCACCAAGGCATACCCTACGCTGAATCGGCGACTATATCTCTGATTTGCAGTGATTTGCAGGGATTCGAGATAATCCGAACAGCTTTAGCAAACGATCGGAGTCGAATGTGATGACAATTTTGAGCCCCGGTTTCTCGTGGGTCATCTTACCTACGTGGCCACTGTTATCGCCGCCTAGTCTCCTTGAACGGGGCCTTGAATTCCGGGACCGAAGGTTCACCCGGACCACCGACCAGGACTTCAGAGGTTCGTGACATTACAATACTTTTGGCTCAAGTGAGACCATGATCTTTCAATTGATGAACTAGTTATGGCTACGGTGTATACATGATGAGTCATCTTATTACAATGCGTCCGAAGCTGATGAGCATTTCATATCGGATCTAGCTACACACTATTGCCCTCGTGCACCCCATATATATACTAGGGAGGTCCTATTCCTTTTCGACGCCGCTTTTCGTTCTCATTCATTGAGCAGAGTCAAGCCATGTCAACCAACCTGGTCCCGTTGTATGGAACATTATACGGCTCGTTTTTCTTTACTTCTGTCTTGTCAACCGCACTTTACGGCGCCGCATGCATGCAAACGTGAGTTCGGCTCATTCCATATCCATGAAGTGTAACACACGGATGACTTGAATTAAATCACACTACTTGGGCAGAGGCTTTTATTACGTCCAGTTGGTCCCCAGGTTTGTCTTCTCTCCCTCGGCTAACCCTTACAACGCTCTAGCTATCAAAATGATCCTTTACGCATAAAGCTTCTTGTGGGTGAAACTTTTCAACAGATGCATTGGATATTGATGAATCTTCCTTTCTAGGTAGCATTCACGTGGTAATGACATGTCTTTGTTACTTTGTAGTGCGCCTGATGTTTGGATTCGATATAGGGCATTCAATACTATCCATGAAGCTCTGAGCATCGCCGGCGGTCTGTCTCTACACCACACTCTGATATTGAGTTCATATTGCGTTCTCTGTAGCTTACAAATACATTATGGCTGGCCTGGTTGACCCATTTTCTGCTCTGACTATGACCCCGTGAGTCGTTACTCGCCGGAGTGGTTTGGTCCATGCATTAATATTGATGATTCCCCCAGTGAATTTATTGTAAGTCCTACCATCCTGACGTGGTCAGAAGATGTGCTTACGAGTTGTTACAGCTACAAGGCTTCGTAACGGTACCTATTTATTTCGGTTCCGGCTTCTAGTGCTGATGTTTTCAGACACTCGTTGCCTTACCAACGCAAGGCTTTCTTGTCCATCGAATCTACGTTTGTGTGTCCCGATGTACGAGTCTTTCTTCCGTTACTCACAGTCACTCAGTTAGTGGGAAGTCTATCATTGGGCCAATTATATGGGTAAAGGGCATGCTCTTTAGATTCGCTCTCAATTCATCCTGTGATACAGGTTGTCCTCGCTATTTTCAAATTTGGTGAGAATTTATCAACGTTGAGTAACCGAGGCTAACAAGGTTTTGATAATAGTTTCTTGCATTAGTATGCCGTCGCCGGTTCACATCCTCGATAGTAAACGCTGATGATTATACTAATAGTTTATACCGGGAAAGCACTATATAGTGCACATGGGTTGGTCTGTTACCCCTTCAAGAGTAAATTTTACTTACTACGCGTGCATTCCTTTCCAGTGTGCATGTCGTCAATGTCAGCACTCTTGATAGTGGTTCGTTGGAGGTATGGACTCGTGTTGTACGTTCACGCTCGAATGAGTCGCATCAACACGAACTGCGCAGATGCTAGCCACTATCGTTTTATCTGTCGTGGCTGCGGCGGATATCCTCATCGCCATTTCTATGACATTTTTACTCGTCCGCGAACGGAACACTGCAACCTTTGCACGGTAAGCTCCATGACCTTCTTATGCACCTGGAAACTAACCGTGAATTTTGGACGACAAGTACGGTGCATATATTGCACCGTCTCACGATATTTGCGGTGAACACCGGCATCTGGACAGCTGTGATTGCTTTTATGGCCGTTCTTTTAGTGCGTGTCTGCCATCGCTGTTCACATCATTCCTCCAATATTCTGATTTAACCCGTGTAGCTGCATGTCTTCCCCGGGAATGCGCTCTACGCTATTTTCACTATCCCGCTTTGCCCGGTGTATTGCAACACTCTCCTCGCCAACTTGAATGTGAGAACATATATTCGGCAGGAGATGGCCCACGACATCGATATGGGGTTGTTTAGTCCAAGTCCGGGTGTTTTGGTTCGCAACAGCTCCGATGGCAATGAACAACGTGCAAGGGCGAAGTTCCTCTTTCCCACACATCCGGTAGGCTGTGGTCCCCGATGATTCGTTTACCGGTGGGCTTATTTGAGGTGTTTGAAAGACCACAACAGTGGAAGTGTTACCAGACGGCCACCGGTCTGTTACAACGACAGAGAGCGCTGTCTGATCCTGTGGCCCCTCAATAGCGGAGGGTCTTGTTGGGCGTGTCCCTCTATTCATCACGTATTTGTCGGATGTGCTACACAGCTAGGTAGGTTAGACCTAGCGGTACCTGCCTTGATGAAGAACACTGTAAATCTAAGATAGCCTTGGGACCAAACTCGTGCGCCAAATAGCATATATTTATCCACATGTACCATCTCTACAAGCAATCGATTTGATGTTAACCAATGACAGACCCCCGTCAGCGAAAGATTGGACCTGCGTACAAGACTTAGAGTGGCGGCTTGCTTCGGAAGGCGGCCTTGCTCTACATAGCGGATAGCCATCCGCCAGTGAGCAACATGGATGGATAACTAATATGAAAAAACGACAAAAGTAGCAGTCCACGCACTGAGAAAAAGTGCTCATTGTGCTGCTTGTGCGCGCCCTCGCCTTGCACGCCAGCACGGTGTGCACTTGGTGCGATCTGTTCGAACTGTGTCGCTGTGCTGCCTGAAGGAGAATGTCATCCCGCTGAGTGGTTTTGAGCGTTCCTTCGTGAAGATATTCATAGTAATGTCTTTTTGTTTGAGGTGCGTGATCAAGATTGGGCTTGAACTTGGCACTCATATATTAGGCTATTAGCTCGAACCTCATATTCGTCTTGAAGGCCACAGGGCAGCCTGATTGTTGAAGATAACGGGATGAAGCCGCGTGTCAAGAGCTGGACTTGACATAATGATAGGGTCGACCAGGACGGGCACCCAACACCAGCAACAAGGGAGGTTTCCCACGCATTGATCAGACCAGTACTCAAAAGAAGGTTCAGGATCTTGCACAGGATTGTACGGGACTCGATGTCCGTAATTCTGGAGTCGGGTGTTTCGGGTGCTATTGATACGTCTCAGTGGCTTTGCTGGGTGAACTGAAACTCGTAGTGATTCATTTGTACAATATGATACAGGTCGTGACAAGGTCTGATCAAAGAGTGTCTCTATGCCGCACCTCTCTTCCACGACGGCAGTCGCTCGATCACACCGATCGCATTCAAGGTCACCCAAATTTAGAAACTCCCCAAGGTTTGGCGAAACGTCAATGTTCATTGGGGAACAAGGACCACATTGGAGTATCTAGGCTTGTAGAGGACACGTAATTGGAGACATGATATTTCAATCACACCTCAATCTAACGTGTTGAGGTGCTATGCAAACTTTCCGTACAGACTGCGAATTCGCCAGAGTGGCTGAAATACTATGGACCCCGGGGACTTTTGAGGGGGGGGATCTCAGGGAGTCCGTGTCGTCCGGCGCCCACCTCTTGCCAGTACTAGTGTCACCAGACTAGTCACCACTATGGTCAGCACTGAACGATCCCAGTATCCGTACATGATGCACACGTTCGCGACCAACCTCACCACGCAGTCCCATCGCACATCGCTTTCTGAATCAGCGTCGCCTCGTCGAGGTTTGAAGCGGCTCAGTGGCCCTGGCTGTATTGGCGCTTCGCAAGCACGCGCAACATACTTACAATCAGTCATTTCAGACTACGCCAAGGCTTACTGAGGGGTTTCTTGCCCGTGTTTCCTGTCTCGTCCGCGAGGGGTGTTGATTCGCCGGTTTTTATTATAGTGACCATGTGGTCTTGGTCTTGTGTTCCAAGTGGCGAGGTCAGGAATAGAGTCCTGATCATGCAAGGATCGCCGGTAACTTATCACAGCTGGAAGATCTAGGCGCGCAAATATGTCGACGGTGTTTGGTTCAACCCCGGGCTCGAGCGCGAGTACGAGACACTTCCCCATTGTCCGCTCCAGATGGGGGGGAGGCATCACTCAATACATCGAAATGCTCGACCGATCTACATCTTTGCAGGGCACAGGCCAGACAGATACAGACTCGGACCGCCACCACTTCCAGAAGCTCCAGCATCACATCATCACTACCTCTTGCCCAGGTACAATCACTATCAATTACGCCATACTCCGTAACTTACCTGCGGCTGATGCGCCCTCCCCGTTGCTGATATTTGATTCTCTTCAGTATGTGTATATAATATGGGCTGGTTTGTTGGCCTATTTTTCTCATTTCCACTAATTGACGTAGACGGGAGTTGACAAGTCATGTCAACCGACCAATCCGCCCTGTTGCATGGTGCATTCTACCTTTCTACTGTCATGTCAACTGTATTGTACGGTATCGCATGTATGCAAACGTGGGTCCCGTTCATTCCGTGGTGAAAGCCTCTTCTCATTCCTCCACTAGGTTTTGTTACTGTGTTCGGTGAGGCATTTTATATGCCCTCTTGTTGACTTTAAGTACCTTCTTATCTATAGTTACGGG
>JBBPUA010000990.1:0-10509 GCA_038094355.1 Afroboletus lepidellus | reverse complement strand
ACGCAAGTCACCAGAGAAAACATGAGGCACGAAAGGCAAATTAATATGCCCATACCCATCCGTGCGAGTGTGTTTGGCGTACCCCTCGAGGAACTCATGGGGTACGATGGCGAGAAGGGTGGTATTCCTCGTGTTGTCAAGGATTCGGTCCAATACCTTCAGGACAGCGGTGCGTCCAGGCATGTCTATCGCATCTTTAGTCTTAGATTGTCTCCGCAGGCATGATGGAGGAGGGACTATTTCGACGGTCTCCCAATTCTACCTTGTTAAAGCAGGTACAACAGGCCTATGACAGAGGTGCGCCGTGGCTTGTGTTTAGCTATGATTCTGAGTCGAGCGTTACCTAGGCCAAGTTGTGTCTCTTGAGATGTTTGATGATCCCCATCTTGCTTCTGTTCTTATCAAGAAGTATCTCCGCGATCTTCCTGCTCCGCCCTTTCCCGAATCACTCTATCCGGACATCCGACAATGTCCTGCAGTTTCGGGTGATCTTTCTGATATGGCTGCTGTGACCTACATCCGAGATACCCTCTTGCCGCAGCTGATGCCGTGTGTATATATTCTCCTGAGCCACGTCCTACGTAAGAGTAACAAAGTCTCATCGGCATTTTGCTCACGCAGTTTACTTAGACCTCCTGCACGAAGTATCGTTGCACTCCTCTAGCAATCGTATGGATGCACACAACCTTTCTATCGTCATCTCTCCCAATCTCGTCAAGAGTTCAAACCCTATGCGAGATGTTATGATGTGCGCAGTCCCCGGAGGTCCTGCACTAAGCAATGGATTTCCATCCCTATCGTCTTCTACGACTTCAGCAACCACCGCTTCCAAGTCATCGGATTCCTCTGAAGGGAATACCTCCCTAGGAGCCGTCATTAAGCTCTGCATTCAACGATACTACGAGATCTTCGATGAAGTGAAGGATCGCACTGAACCCGTGTCGTCCCCAAGACACCTTTCACGATCGCCTTCCCCGCTGTCCTCCTGCTCTTCGACGTCAATCTCAAGAACACACCGACCACTCTCTCTGGCGCTGGACGATGAGGACAGTATCGACGACGCGATGCTAGTCATGCCCATCGGGCCTGCCGGTAGTGCCGCGCCCTCATGGCATTCCAGCATCCGAATATCGAACACCGCCACGGGGACCTCTGGTACCGCAAACGCAAGTGGTTCCATATTTCCATACCAGCCGCGGCAACGCAAGCCGCTCGTTGCTGCCGGCGTACGGTCCATCAACAACGAGCACAACTGCGCAAACTCGCATTTCGCTTCTCGCAGTCGAGCCCGCTCCACGCTGAGCATCGACAAGGTCGGAAATGGAATCGGGGGCAACGGTCGAGGTTCCATATCGATCGGGCGTGGGTCCTCGCGTAAGGCCTCTGGGTCTGGGGTGGAAACGATTGGGATTACAGCCGGCGGCTTCTTTACTCCACCTGCATCGTCCCCTCCATCGCCGCCGCTAGCGGGACCAATGGAGCCTGTGGAAAGGTGATTGGGTTGCACGATCTTTCCTGGTTTTTATTTGTCGAGGATGCTTGGATCTATTATAATAAATGGTACATTTGTATTTACTTTTTCTTGTTGCTCACGGCTACGCCGGCTCGCAGTGGGTACGACGCAGGTTACCTCGCCCCCGTTTTATTCACCGTGTCTTCCCCACTTACATAATTTAGTCGGGGAAATTTACTCGCCGACAGCCCCCAGGCGCCTCAAGATGAAAGCATGTTCACGAGATGGCTGTTCTCTGGTAACGGTTAACTCCATCCTAACGTTGCCGGACGAGCGGTGAGTGCAATATATTGCTCAGCGAGGCCGCCACGGAGGTCCGTCTGCATTGGAAATGGCCAACTTGAAACGTGCGCTCGGCTAGACAGTCCTGCGCCAAACTGCACGTGTGGCGGAACTTGATCAGCACCAAACACAGCATCTGCAAAGCAGAATTGTAACGTAACATTGGACGACACTTTGACAAGCTGTTTGAATTGCATCTAAGAATTCCGATTAGACAACAGCAGTTTAGCGGCGCCTAGTGAGCCACCTTCTTAATTAGAATCGAGTTTTCTGATGGGCCCAGACACGGAACAGCTGATTAACGCGTACGTTGTTCCATCACTGATAGGCTAATTAGTATTTGTGCGATCAGACATTCAGACATTTTTACAACTTGACTGCACGAACCTCTTAAGGGAGTGAGTCAACGACTCTCTAGACTTTGTTCAACTATGTCTTCGGACAAGCATCTTGTATTACCAAGGTTACCAACTGTGCTCGCAGACGACGGTCAAGTCGAGTTACCCGGCCAGGATACCTGGCTCTTACACGTATGTATTGATTCCATTGGTTGCGCCAGCACTCATGTCGGGTTTAGCTCGACGACGTCTATCTCATTCCAACAAAACTTGACGTAGCCAAATTCGAAGAAGCACTTTCTAGAGTCTTGCAGCTATACCCACATGCTGCAGGACAGCTTCGGCATGCTGGCGAGTGTTGGTCTGTAAGTCGATTTACGGGAGATCAGCTGCATTCCCTGCCTTACGCCTCCTAGATCGAACTTACCAATACGGCCGTTCCGGTCGACATTGACTACAAGCCCAATATGAACTCTGATTCATTCCTAGTCGGCGATTGGGTCATCCAGGATGATCTGTCCCAGCTTTTGAATCAACAACCCACCGACGCCAACGTAGTCAATGGCAATGCCCCCCTGCTCCGTTTCAAGTTAACACTCTTCGATCATGAGACCTGTATTGGAGTCACTTGGAGCCACTCACTTGGTTCGTTCCTTTCCAAAGTACCATCATACATCCTAATTGTTGACCCAGGTGATGCTATTATGATATCGCGCCTCATGCATACGTTTTCCCAATTTTATCAAGATTTGCCCCTCGGCTTTGGAGCGCCAACTTTCAAAAAATATCATTTCCCTAAACCATCCACTACACTTTCTTCTCCTCTGCATCCCACTCGCCACTTTGATCTAGCTGCATATATTGAGTTATGCAAGGACCTTCAGCATGTGAAGTGGCGCATGGATTATCAAGCCCTCGAGGAGCTGCGCTCGGCACTTAGCCCTGACTCGCACAATGAGAAATACGTATCGAAGCAAGACTGTCTCACTGCTTATCTGGTTGCTGTTTTAAGCTATAGTAGGAACGCTCCAATCCAAAAGGTGGTCAACGTGTGCAGTGTAAGTCGTCCAATTAACCATGATGGGATGGCCCTCATTTATCTCAGTATCGACACATAAATGCCCCCTTTGTTGCCGAGAACGTGGCAGGCACTTTGATACTGAATGTTTGTGCATCTCATTCTTTTCATCCGGGGGATCATTTATTGGTTTATCAGATTCGTACCCATGTCCCAAAAGATATGGCTGGGATTGCGTCTGCTGTTCGGGATGCACTCATTCAGTCCCGAGAACCGGACTGCCTCTATATTCTCGAAACATTGAAAAGCGCACACATGCTCACGGCAGCGAATGCAGGGAACGCAATCCCGATTTCGTTCGACGATGACGAATTGTTAGTCAACTCAAACGTGGTGTAAGTCGGGTGAATTTTCGAGCTGAACAGGCGGCTTATGTCTCCATGTTAGGATCGATTGGCGTAGCGCTAATTTCGGATGTTCCAATGGTGTCCGATTCTATACACACGGTGCCTTTATGGACGTGGTGAGATGCTTCAAGTCGAACCCAGTGAAGGGTGAGGATGGCGTATGGCGAGCTCGCGAGGCGATTGATATTGGAGTGGGCGTGCCGGGCAAGGTGAAACCGAAGATGATGGAAGCGCTTGCCCAGGGCGTCCAATTCATCCTTGGCAAGGAGCGTGGACAGCAGTAGTGACACCGTTGTACAGCCGGGTAGCAGTGGCTTTGTACAGCAGTGTGAGGCAGTGCCGAAGAGACCCGGTCAGTTCTCTGGAAATTCTTTCGATTGTGCCAACAGGACAAGCCTGAGAGTCGGTCGGCACAAACAGCGCATTCAAGCCTCGTCAGCGCTGATCCTTCGATCTGGACACACCTCGCAACTCCACATCCACCCGGTACATGCCCATAGCAAATCGCAATGTCTCCGGGAATCAATTTTGGTCGGCCCGGTGCTTTTCTCAAAGTGCCTCGCGGTTGATGCTTGGGCGCAGGTGACTGCCTCGGGCTCGAGCGCACAAGCAGGCGTTTAGGCCGCATGGCTTCCACCCTTCGCTTGAACACTTACGTTCATCGCAGGGCGCTCTGGCCCAGGTTATAAACGATCCACCAAACCCTCGCTTCATCCAGCATCAGCCTCTTCTCGTCACCGTTCGCTCGAGGCATCATCACATACGTTTCAAATGGAGACGAAGAACGAAGCATCACTTGCCCTCGACGACCTCGGGCTCAAACTAGAGACCATAGTGCCGTCTAAAATCAAAAGACCGAACGGTGATGGCGCGAGGTGAGGTGGAACGAATTCTGTCAGGTTTGGGTCTCTCACTGTCCGACAGCTTCGCCTCGGCAACAAGTACCCTCAGGGGTCTTCAAAACAGACCGTTGAAGACAGAGCCTCAGGCGTAAGTGCGTCCAACGGAACGCGTGCACGGCGCTGAGCGCGCGCAGTCTCTCCAACGGTTGGACGAGGGTCAAGCACCCGGATTCCGGCGTCTGCTACGTCCACGAGGAAAAGGTGTGTCCTGATCGTGCACGCCGGGCTATTTCCGTTCACGTGGCTCGCTAGGGTGTGTGCACGTTGTCGAACGTGCTCAATCCCAAGACGTGTGCTTCGATCACCCAAAACGCCGACAGACTTCAGGCGAGCAAGGCGTGGGGAGCCGTGCTCGAGGACCACAAATTCGGCTTGAACTTGGTGTTGGATGTGCGAGACAAGAAGACGTCCTACTATTGTGTTTCTCACGAGGAGCGCCGCGTGTTTTGGCTGGAAGGCTTTGGGCACGAGGAAGTGAAGATTCCGTGCCCGTCGAGCAAGTGCAAAGAGATTGAGACCACAAGGGGACATTGTTCGTCCACACCATTTGGTCTATTGTTTTTGTGGCTAACATTGTACACCAAGGTATCGAGGGACAATACTGGTGAGCTTGGCCATCGGTGGGTAGCAATAAGTTGATCGATCCTGTACCTCATAGGAAGCATTGTGAACTGTTTCCGACAACTTTCACGGTGACCAGGGATGTCACTGGTGAATTAAAAGATGCGTTGTTGCAGGCTGCTGCAGGCAAGTGAATGGTTAACGGTTTTCGCTACCTCTGACCCAAACGTTCCATGCAGATAGGCTCCTGGTTAAATTTTCGACATCCCCATTTGACAAGAGCGATCTAGAGTACATGCTGAACTTGGTCAAAGAGATTGAAGGTAAGGGGTTCTCGTGTTGTCCAGAAGCTCGTTCACCACTCGTGGCTAGCGGACATTCGAAAGGGGAGTGGTCATGCTGCTTGGATCATTGGTACGCGTGATTTAACCTAACTAATTCGTCAACTCCCACCTCACTTGTTTCACATCCTAGCAAGGTTCATGGCTCTCTACAGTAAGATTATTGTGAAGTTCTCGAGCCACTGTACTCACGTTGGATTTTCGGAGATGATGGAATCCTACAAAGCTCGTACGGCCAACCAGACGACTATTTCGATATGGACGACACCGGAAAGATTCCCCCCTTCCAGCGTCCCTTTTTATTGGCTGTCCTCGGACCCTTCTTTTTGATGTCTCCTGATATTTATGCCGAAGAGTTACACTCGTTTCACGAGAACTTCACCCTCGCACGTTGGTCTGGCTTTGTCCATAAAGTTGACCTAAGCATTCGCGACTCTAACCTACTGGTATGTGATAGCCTGTTCTCGATTGTAGCTTCCGACACATTTCCTATTCAAGGCAACGGTCCTCCTGAGCACGGATGTAGGGTTACTCGCCTGGAGTGATGGTGGCAGAGTGGGCGGGCTTAATATACCGACGGCTGTGCAGATCGTGACATACATCTCGATCATCTGCAGCGTTGGGAGTATTATCATTGGTCTCGCCATCTTTAAACAATATCGTGCCAAGGGCGCCGATACGCCACTTCGAGCGGTAATGTCACACGACATGTCTACTCGCCACAGGATTTACAACTTTCACAGGTCGTAGTGCTAAGACGCATCCTGAAAAAGCCGCTCGGTCTGGAAAGTCTTGCCATCATATGTAGTCTTCCATACGTGTTACTGATGTGGGGGTACGTGCGACCACTCCGAGACGTGACTTGTTTTGGCTGAACGGTCCCGGACAGTTTGATCGCGTTCCTTGGAGCGTTTGGTATTCTCTTTTACGAGGAGACCGGTATCCAAGTACGCATCCCCGTCACCCTGACCCTCGCTCTTATCATCCTTGGCCTGTGTTTCTGTATATACGCTGCTGCTGGGCGCGAGGACCAGAAGCCACAACCGAACGGGGATAAATCCACCTCATTATCCCAGGTTTGATCGGAGGAACGGACTTGCCAATTACTTGCTACTGCTTTTGGGACCTCCAGACTTTGCAGTTCCTTGCTTCTGTACATAATGACAATGCATACATATTGTTTTTACTCATCATATTGTGTATTCTGATAGGTCATACTTGGGGACGTGCGCCGCGCTGGTAAATCGGCACGATCCGAATTATCGCCCAACTTTCGCCGTTGCCAAATCACTCATGATGTCGCTCTCATCATCCTCCTTTTATAATCCCATCGGATTCACACTCCGTGAATATAATCTCTTGAACTAATTTGCACGCAGCGCTTGGGGCCATCCTCAACTTTCTTGAAGACCGCCTCCTCTGAGGCTGGCGACATCGAATTCACTGACCTCGGCGAATATCTCCCCCTCCCTCTTGCTTGTCAGAAACGGGTATCACGTCGCGCTGGACGCCCTCCATGGTACGGAGTACGAGCGTGGTGCTTTTGTTATAGGGACAGCCCGGCATAGGTAACCATTTAATAATGTTTGGCGTACAGTGGAGCCTCAACTGTGTTCTTGTTCTGGGAAAAACGCTTTTTCTCGTCTATCTCCTTGTGCACTTCCTCTCGAAGGGGCATAATATTGCACTAGAACTTCCTTCCACCCCACCATCCTATGCCTTCTTCAGCAAAAATGGCGTTGAGTTTCAACTCACGGAAGGACCTGGCCCGCTATTTGACCGGTCGTCTCTCGTGTGGGTTCTCTCCGACAGCAACGATTGAATCAAGACCCCGCACTTCAACTTTCGCAATCGCCCTAACTATATCCGGGTTATTCAAGCAACCTCCCCCAAGGCCGAACGCTGGAAGGAATGGAGTAAGCAATCCGACGCTAGGCGCTTTGTTATGGATATTTGGTCCGAAGAAGAGATCAAGATGCTCGCGCAAGTTGCACCCTTTCCATCACAGAAAGAGCTGACGAATGGACAGTGTTCTATCGCAACTGGACGTCGAGCGTATGGTTAAACTTGCGAGAAGGTGGGGTGGTGCTCCTCGGACACTACTACGGTACTATGCCCTACCTGATCAGGAGGCTGAAGATGATTATCGTAAGTGGGTCACAACTGCTGTCCGGGAGTGCCGAATGATGCTGGAGAAGGGAACAGCGGGCGACCTCCCCGACGAAGCCCTCATCATTCTACTTTATTCTGCCAGACAATCTGCAATGCCTCACGTTTTTGTGCCAACACGAACCATTTGCTGCTATTTGGTGGAAGCCCTTTAGGGCGAGGACGATGCCATCACTCTACAGTTCTTCAAGACACTTAGTAAACCCGCCGGAACTAGTTCAGCCGCTGGTGTTGTCTATGAATCCTGGTTCCACAGCTTTTTCGCTGCAGAAGGCAAGGTGATAAAGTCGAATGGATTGCAACGGGCACGCAAGCCTGCACGACACAGGAAATCACCTCAACAATTAATGTCATTTATGCTACTGGGGGTACGCCAGCGTCTTGGGAGCCCCCATTCTACTGGATTCCCGAGGCCAAGAATTTTGCTGGTGTTGATAGCGCCCTCGTTTTAAAGGACGAAATTATCGCGTTTCAAGTTACCATTGCCAAAAAACACACCGCGAGATTGTTGAAAAGAGTATTGGAGAACTGCGCGGTACCTTTCCTCTCCGCCTGAACAAGCTCCCTTGGAAGCTGGTGTTGGTTGGGCGAAGATCGCCTGCAACACCTTGCACAGGGATATGCCGGGCAGATATTTTTTCCCGACAGAAGAGACGTGCGTACCTGTTGGATGGTTTGCGGCGAATCCAGTGAAGGAACCAATGGAGCCAGATGGATAAATGGATGTCAGCTAAAGTTGTTATTTCAGCTGTGTTGGAGTTAGCAAGCTCGAGGGTCATCGGACCGCTCGTGCACAAGACCGTGGCCCAAGCGCATCCTTGTTGTGTTCTTGAATACTTCGCCCGTACGAGCATTTGGTTCGTGCATGTACCAGCTTTCTCAGTTCATGGTCACTCGCACTGTGCGTTTCCAAGAGTGGATGGTTAACCGGGGCCGCAAGCACACAGACACTAATACATTGGCTACATGAACAATGACTCGGACCTTGTGGGCATATCACATCACCCATCCAAACACTCTGGTGCTGCTTTTTGATGGCGTTGTACATGTCCACTACGAGCGATTAGATTAATATCGTCTGCCCACAGGCCAAACCGAGATGCTGCCCGCCCCGGCAGGCGTCATGAGCGTCGATGCTGTGTGTCCACCTTGCGGGAGCTACGGGGATGCGGATATTACTCCCTGTCGAATATCCTCACAAGTTCGTCTGCGGACGGGCGCCTGTGCTCCTCGGGATCCCAGCATATTCGAATCAACGACTTGTACCAGGGAGTGATACGATTGTCACCAATTGGTATTTTTGGGCGCTCGCCATTGCTAAGCATCATGACAAGGGCATGCGGCGGGATTCCATTGTATGGTTTCTTCCCAGACGATACCTATTAATGGTACATCAGACATGGTCACGCAACAAATGGATTTGCAAACATGGAACACGAGTCCCCCAAACGAATAGCTATCGCAGGGTTTCGTTGGATAAAACACATTGTCCTGCGACGCATATGCACGTCTGAACAGTGCGGGATCTGCGAACTGGACGCTGCCACAGGTGCTAGATTTTAGGTGTGATGTCCCTATAAAATCACTGATGAAAGATAGACCAAAGTCTGTGATGCAGGCAGTCCCATCGTCATTAATCAGAACATTTTCCTATACAGAAATGATCAATGGTGCCTCCAAATCATTACATTGATGATAAGGCCTACACTATGAAGATCACCGTGAATGACCCCTTGACTGTGAACTAAGGAACACAATGAATTTCTTAGAAACACGGCATGAGATTACTACATACGATAGCGTAAACCAACTGCAATATCTCCAAGCTGCCGCAAAGTTACTGTGTTATTGTGCTAGTCTTAGTCATTTTGAAGCTCACCAAACGGTATTTCTGAGATCTTGACACCTCATGGCGCGTCAGGAAATTAGACAAAGACCCGTTCTGAAACCACGGGCTGACCGCACTTGGTAAGGGCCCAAAGTCCGATACCATTCCGAGCAGCGGGACAATGTTCTTGTGTCGCAATTTTTCCCAGACCCTGAATTCTCTGCGGAGTTCCTGAAGGAGGGAAGTAAGTGGTTCAGATTCATCCAGAGGATCAGAGTCTCTAAAGCCACCTTCCATTGAGAACCGATGTCTTTATAGCCATTAATGTCGATCCTCGTCGCTTTCACCGCGACCTGATTGGTTCACTTAACTCTAAACCCATATACTCTGAAATCGCCCGTACCATGCGAGAAGATCCCCCCGATATTAGGTCGCATTCCCAGACATCTCCGTAAGCACCATTCTTGCTAGCCCAGGGTCTCCTTCTCCTGATAGTAGTAGTTGGAAGCCTGGTGAGTAGTTCTCTCGGCGAATCTATAACAAAGACAAATGAGTACAGCTCCCACAAGGGACTTGGAGGACAGACCTTCATTTTCTTCAGTGAGAGTTTCCAGGTACCCATCAGAGTACGAAATGTGGCTACTGAGAGAACTCCTTACATTTTGTAAGTCAGGCACTTTGGGGTGGACAACAGTCACAACATACTCGTAATGGCTGCTGGTCTGTGTACAAGGCTGGGAGTCATCGGAGACAGGAGCGAGAGGACCAATCTTAAGGAGAAGGTTTATTGCAGAGCTCTTTCCTGTTCCAGTCTCACCGATGAAGATGATGTTACGAGGGTGGTGCTTGATGTGCAACATAAGTATTTGGGGACATGATGCGAAAGACTTCAAAACGAACCTGGACGCGACGCGAAAGTACATCTCTGGAGAGGACAATGGCCTCTTCAAGATCCTGCAAAACACCTAGCTGGACATAGCGAGTGGAGAGGTGATCCGCAAGGTTGTTTAAGGGCATGGAACGATCAGGGTGTTCTTGCGGGCAGAGAGAGAGCGCTTCTCGGGAGTGGACAATAGCCTCCTCGAGATCTTGCAAGCCCCCAAGCTGGTCATAGCGAGTGGAGAGATCAACTGCAAGGTGGTTCGGTGGT
>JBBPUA010000989.1:0-10516 GCA_038094355.1 Afroboletus lepidellus | reverse complement strand
GTGTCGACAAGGTGAATGCAGTGCGGCATCGTCGTCGGGTTGCTGTGATGGTGGGGCTCGAAGGAGTACGACGGGGATGGTGGACGAGTGCGGTGCTGGCGGCACTCCCGGCGCTGACGCTACAGATAAGTTAATTTTGTGCGTTTGTCCTAGGTATAGGATGTAGCAAAGCAGGTTCAAAGAGGCTTTATATTCGCCTGTAACGAGGACAGTAATCATTCCTTCGTAGTCTGTTGATATGACTGACAAGTCTCTGAATAACACACCTCGTCAGTTTGCTCAAACCGCACGTCCAAGTTATCGAAAGAAGAGTACTCCACATCTGGTGGCCGCGGCCGGTTCCGGCCCAAGGCGCTACTAGCAACCTTCGACGTCATCCTTCCCTTTTCTACCATTCTGTCCGTGTCCAGCCGAACCATCACCATGGTCATTTACCACATCGGTACGTCTTGGTGATATTCTGAACCCTCTAAGCAAGGCACGAGGTGAGTTTGGCTGACGAGGCTTTCGGTGCTGTGACAGTCTTGCTCAAATTCAAACGGGACATCGCACCTGCCGACGCGGAAAAGATCAGAGCAGCCTTGTACGCACTGCCCTCGCAGATTTCCGCCATCAGCAGCATCAAGGCCGGCAAAAAGATCAAGCACCCTTTGGACCATGACTTCGATGAAGGTCAGTTTGCACGACCTTGCTTCCCACTGTTCCCAGTTGCTCGGGAGATCGTAACAAGTAACTTTTTAGGCATCATTTTCGTCTTCAAAGACAAAGATGCATTGAATGACTACATACCCCACAAGGCGCATCGTGAACACCGGGAGTTTACGGAGCCTTACATCGAAGGTCGGTAGCAGGCATGGCATTTGTTCGTTGGCTTTCTGCTTAGTGACGTTCCAAAATCCAGAAAGGCTAATATTTGATATCTACTCTGATGAATGAATGAGACTAGATAAAGCACACGAACTATATCGGTTTACTGATACATAATGTCCATGAATGCATGCGAAATCAAGAATCAAAGCTTGCATGTTCCTAGATTGTGCTAATCGTAGATTGGAAGTGGCAGGAGCCTGGTGTCATGCGCGTGTTCAGAAATATCCTGCACGAAATTCCAAATCCACTCACTTGTCAGCATTGAACAAAAAGTTTTCACCCTCATCTTCCCCTTCCAAAAAGTGGGTTGGATGCAAAACTGTGGTCACGTGTTAGACATGAGTAGCAAACAAAAGTGAGCTGCCTTGCCTAGCTGACCGCGTATATTCTTCAGCGTGTTTTCCATTTCCGTCCACTCTCCCTTGCTGAACGGCTGGGATCCTCGAGCGTTCTTTCCCCTGCTCGAATCCCTTTCTTGCGTGTGTTGTGATTTAGGCATGGTTGCTGTCAACGACCATTGGCTGTCCTTTCTGCCTCTGTCATGGTGTTCTTCAACGTTCTCGCTCTGAGGATTGGACACGTTTTCCTCAGAATCAACGGCTGACGACGATGGCACTGGAGAAGAACTAGGTCTCGCCTGGCGCACAGTGAGACCTCAGAATTAAGCTGGAGATAGCCAAGACATACCACCTGTGTGAACCGCTCATGAAAGGCAATGAAATGCTTGTATTGTTTCCAGGTGGTTACCGTATCGTCCGGGACCGCATGGAATACTTTGCGGTACATCCCAGTCTACGAGAATCGTCAAGCCAAAACGCACAGGAAAATCGAACTGACGTTGTATTCTGCGCACGCAACCCAAACATCTTCCCAAAACGCATCCGAAATCGGGTCCTCGAAACAATCGGGAGGGATGTACGGTGGACTCGGTGTCGTCTGCTTGCCCTTGGCTTGGCTGTGGGCTCTTCGTCGGCTCCGGATGGACCGCTTGTACGTGTTCCTGTCCTCAGCCAGGTCACTGCGATCCAATATAGATGGCGACTCATAGGCTGCCCCGTCTACCGTTTCCCAGCCAGCAGCATGTGGGTTGAGCGACGCCTCAGCGTTCGGATCAGCTTCTCGACCCTCACACACACACCTCTGGCTGCCGCGCGACTCGTCTGTTTGCGGAAGCGGCAGTGAGTGTTCATGGACCTGGGTTCCAGCTGCGGGGACTGCCATGCTGGCGAATCCGACTAGTTTCTCCTCCTCGACAGGGGACAATACATGTCCCTCTTGAGACGACGGTCCCTCTTTCTTCGCTTCAAGGTCGTGCACATCGCCGTTGGTCATGGTTGGATGGGAAACTGGTTGGGCGACAGTATGAGCAACTTCAGTTAGAGCGAAGTCACGTGGTGAAAATTCGTACCCTCTCGGATTGCATGCGCCGCATTGGTCAATACAACATCATGAATTGGTCGCTCACGTGCGAGCTCTGTCACATCGCGACCAGGCGGCATTTGTTCGGAATTCGGGTCCCACTGTTCCTCAGCTTGTCGGCGACATGAATCCTCTTCACATGGCACATGGTCTTCGTCAGTTAGGGCATCCACGTCAATTCCGGCATGTTCTCGCATCAGCCGAATGCGGAGCGTATGCGCAAATCGCCCTACTTCAAAGGGAATACCCGCCATCGTGCTGTGTCCAAGTACGTCAGCCGGCAAGCTAAAGAAGTGAGGCACCCCACGACCTACCCTTCGATCATGTCAGTATCTCGGATGACAGCCGCAAGTTCAGAATCTCGATCACCCCGCTGGGATCGCTCGTTGATGTTCGCACTCCCAATAATTGCGAGCCTGTCATCTACTATGCAAATCTTGCTGTGGATATACACCTAGAATCACTGTCAGTAACCGGAGGAAATATTCGGTGTCGACTACCTCACAATTTCGGTGGTCAACACCCCGTTGCGCATCTTGCCCCAGTTTCGCAAAGAGAACACGCGAATGTAATCCTCGGGCTGAGAGAACTTAGAATGCGAGATGAACCAGTAAGATTGAACTAACCTCAATTTCTTCTGCACGCAATCTCCCATAAATCGAGTATTCCCCGCGAAACAGTGAACGGTTCTGGCAGTCTACGATGATTCGTATCTATTAAATCACTGTCTCAGTTTCGGAATACGTCGTGAAAGCGCGCAAACCTACCGCACTGGCATCGCCGTGGTCCACCGGGAATGGGAACCCAGGGAGAAGTGGTATGATGATGCAACACTTCCATGGAGTTCCTTCTCGCTTCGCACGAATGATGCGTCTGACAAGAGCATCTCCTATTCCGTTCTCGATCGTCACGTCGTTGATTTGGGTCCTTCAGTTGGCAATGAGACAACCTCTTGACTTATAGTGGATATGCTTACGAAGAGATAAAGAACTGGTTTTCAATGTACACGAAGTGCTTTGATTCATCAATCGCTGATTGAAGTAAGGATTGATGTCTATGGGTACCTCATGAGGACGCGTACCTGTTATGTACGCGTTTTGAATCGAGTGTTCAATCCGATTTGGCGTGCCAAGTGACCATGGTCCGGCAGAGCGGCAGACTTGCAGCTCGCAGGTTCCATTCAGGCCCAAGTTCTCCAATTCTCCAGGTCTGAATTCTGGTGGAGGTATCAAAAACGGCATAACCCTCGTGTGATTCTACGAAAAGAGCGATCCTGTAGTCGAGTACTTGGGATACAGGATCATGGCATACCTTGATCCGCAGTAACCAATTCCATCTAAGGTTTATCTATCAACAGGTAAAACAAGTCTACTTGTCTTTAACTCACCTCTCTACGAAATGTCGGGCCAGATCACGAGCGGGTTGGCCGACGACTTGCATTCCAACATCATGCCTATCTGTGATTAGTTCCTTGACTGCGAGCTCGGCAAATACACACCAAGGCATTCTCGGTACTTTGGCGCGGTCGTACATGTCTTCTTCGGGTTTGTGAAGAGTGTGGAAATCCAAGGTCCTTGGATTACTGTAGTCTTTTCCTGACATTCGCATGAGCAGCAAGCCAATAACCTGTGCACTTCAGAAACAAACCTGGCCATATTTCTGTTTTGTCAGGGGATAGCTCTGGATCGTCGACTATAACATGTTGCGGGGTGTCCCACCTGGAGGCAGTGAGATATATATCCCTGCAGGATGGACGATAGAACAGACCTGCCAAAACAAAGATCTATCCCACCCATGAAGGCAATAGTTTGGTCAATCACGCAAAGCTTCTCGTGCTGGTGTAGGAGACAAATATTAACGTTAGGAAAGAATGATGAATTATTAGCTCACGTGAGCCCAGTAAAACGTGCCCGTCTGGAAATGCGAGGGAGATCGTTGAATCATGATGTTTTCTTCGTGGAGCGATGCTAGCCTCTGTTTCGCATAACTAATATACCGCGTAACTATCAGAAAAAGGCGGCGATAATGTCAAAGTTTGCTTACTTGCTATCTGTCGGCGTAGTGCGGCTTGACACTTCCTGACTTTTTAGGGTGAGGATTTGGTATACACTACGGACGGACACCCACTATAATATAACATATATCTTAACGCCTTGACTCGCCTTCCGTTCCAGAATCCTATCCAGTCGATATCTGTCTTTGCCTGGTCGTCGTAGCTGTAACTCTACAATATGTGAGACAAATTTACGATTCTGCGTGTGATCTGCTATACCTGGCGAGAGCCACCAGTCATGGATATAGATACTTTCTTTTGCCATCATGAGCGCTCTCGACAAATTCCACATGTAGTCGCGCTATGGGCGTGCATTAGCAGACACGTAAAGGCACGGAAGTAAGCTAACCCCGTCTACGAGCCACTGTGCAGCGACGTTCATCCGGATCGGTGCAAAGCTTTCAAATCGATTCTTTGTCACGAACTGACACGCATCTGCCGCCTTCTCCAGTGCCGTGATCCACTGTAACATTTGACGCTGGCCAAGCGCTTCGTGAATCATAGTCCAAGCGCTCGACGGGTACTTACCTCGTTTCTGGCAAACAGTTTGAGTCGCATTTGCGAATTTTCAACATAAAAAGTATGCTTCGAAACATCTTGTGCGCGCTTCCTTCGTTTCCTTTGATCGCTCTCATGAGGTGTCACGTCCTGGTGTTCATTCTGCTCTTGCTCTTGTTGATGCTGAGAAATTTGAAGGGGTCTAACGTGTGTGGAAGGATCTAGCATTGGCGAGGGTGAGAGGTTGGATGCGACTGAGCTCCCTGAAGATGATGAATCATGTCGCTCGTGGATAGGCCGACGAGGAATATTCTCCCGTTTCTCGATGTGGTCCTCGTTCGGTGTCGGTCGTCGGCAACTGCTGAGAGCTCGAGTTATTTTGCCAGCGATGGGGTCCATCAGTGAGGCACAGTCAGCTTCTGTTTGGGGTAACGCCACTTCGTGCACGCGTTCGAGAGTGTGAAATTCCCTGTCCGCAGGTTCCGGACGAAGGAGATGGAGACCCTTGCGGTAGTAGCGAATCGGCCGCACGATCTTGAAATCTGAGTCTAAGAAAAAGACATCCAAAATGGTTAACTGTTATGCTGATCAGAGGCGTGCAACTCAAGGAGAATGAAACCAACCTCCCCAGGCTGTTCGAGGACAACTAGATAGCTCTCTCGCACAGCGCACCAACGAGACTGCTTTCGATCTCTCCTACTTGTAGCCTTGCGCCCAAGCCCTAGGTTACTTCCAGACGTTTCGAAGCGCAAGTAGCCAGCTTTGTACTGAACCCCGCCGGACTGTGCAAGGGATATGAACAGGGCACTGACTTCAAGAAACCCAGATAATCTATTCGATGATGGATGGAACATCTGATCGCGATGATCCGACGACATTAAATCTCGCTTCATTTTCACGATCAAGTAACGTACCACAGCGCGAATGAGCTTGATGAGATAATTCTCTAGGGCTTCACGTTGTGACAATGCGAAGTCCGCTTGACGAACCTGGGCTCCACCGCTTCCCATTTTGAGGAAATTGAAATATGGCAGACCTTCAAATACTCAAGTTAGGAAGACAGTAGAATGTAGATGATCGGACATACTAGTTCGCGGGAACTCTGGAAGCTTGTCCTTATGGGTGCTGAACGCATTGGATATAGTATAATGAGTGTGCAATGAGATGAAGTCTCGAAGCTGGCGGTAGATGACCCATCGTGCAGCACCATTCGCGTATTCACATTCGATACGAAATACTGCCTTGTGTGCGTGTGATGGATGCAGACTGTCGCTAATACGGATCCGCAGCCGGTGAAGTAGAACCGGAACCCGCCGATGGGCCTTGTCGTCCCTCTCGAACCAAAGACCCAGCATTAAATTTGACAGACCTCCAGTGATGAGCTCGTCGATAATGTTAACATCCGGGGGTGCAACGGCGTGCGTTACGGCAGTTGAGGGCGGATGTCGTATGACGGATGGAATTAACGCACGTAGTTTGCCCCACTTGTCGGACCCTCCTGAACGCTTTGCTGACCTTGGAGGCGGAGTATGTAATCGCTGAATCTCTGGCTGTATCGGTTCTCTGGACCGCGACTCGACTCGTTCAACATGATTAAATCTGGAAGGATGCCTCTCAAGCTGGATCGGCTGCTCCAAGTCTGTGTCCTGAAGCCCCTCGAGAATGGTGGCCTTTTCGTGCAGGGGTGAGTCGAGCCACTTTGTGGAAGTCCGACTCTCCTCTTGGGCCCCAGTATCACGGGCCTTTCCCTTCCTGTCTATCGAGTCTTTGTCGATGCTTGAACTGGCCAGCTCCAAGGCACCACGGAAGGTAGATTGTCTTCGGTGAGTACGAGGCTGGAAGGCGGACTGAGGAGGTTCAGCAAGATCATTTTCGAAAGGTTCCTCATTCTCGTGCTGACTGCTGAGGCGAGGACCGATGGGGGAGCTCGAAGGGGTAAATTGAAATGGCAGGGATCGGGGAGGACCGGTCCGAGTGGAAGGCGTGTCAGGTACGGAAGAGATGGCCCGGGAAGCTTTGGCAGCAGTTGGAGTTGAGGGGGTCGCGATGTGCAAAACAGGGCGCTGATCACGAGCTGGCGTTCCGATGGCACCTTCGGACAGAGATCGAGTAGCAGACGCTCTGCTCTCGCGGTCGGTGTCGGAGTGGGCAGCATCGACGAGTGTAGTGACTAGGTCACTGAACGTAACCGGGGGAAGAACTTTGCTAGGGGAGACTTGCTGTGTTGTCATGTAGACAGAAACCACGAATCCACTGTGCAGAACTATGTCAACCCCCCAACTTTGCGAGGCAGGCTGAATGAACTGAGCCAACCGAGGAGATGAACATGACTGATTACGTCGTTGAACTAACCCGACTTGGAAGGTGCCACCGAGCGTCTGCAAAATAGTCCAGCTTGGTCTCTATGAGAGACATCCACTTACCCCCAACCAACCGTCGAGCACTACGACACTATCATCACTTACCGAAGTCTGACACACGAATGATGGCGCTACCACATGCCTGCTGGCGAACTCCACGATCATTCGCCGCACATCCAAGTCAGACGAATTGGGGGTGAACACATGGCACGCTGGATAAATTTCATAAATCAACCGTCGAGGACTCTCAGGCTTGTCACTTTCCGGAAACCGAGGTTCGGCGTAGCGCCACTAAACGACAAGCACTTTGTCAAGGGCATCCAAAATGGCACCTTGACGACGAAACGAGGCAGCGCCTCGCCGTTGTCGTCTTATCTGCATACCTGTCCACTGCCGAATTTGTCGTCTTGGATTGTAATAGGCTAGCAACATTCTCCTGCTCCATTCACGGATTGATTTATTGTAGAGATAGAGGCTTGAAAACTCTCAGAGTCTGAGCAAACAGTGGTTTTGATCCAGGTTAGCGGGCCACGACGAGCGTTACTGGATGCTTCGTGACTTGTTTTCGGCCCCCTCCCTATCGAAGTTACACACGAATGAGGTCTGCTGACAGCATCGTGTACGGGGCAGATGCTGCTTCTTGATCATAGTGGTGTGTTATTAAACCTCGCCAGTGCTTAAATTGAAGCTATCGCGGCGCAGGCTTTAGATCAACACCATGCTTCCAATTACTCTCAGGATTTATCTCATTGCAACATACAGCTCCCTAGCAGGGATGCTATATGGGCTTGACTCCGGTGGGTTGCCGAAGTATTTGTGTACTTGACTCTTGATGACTCTTCACCAGGGTTTATCGGCTCTGCGACGCGAATGGTGCAGTTCAGTAACTCCATCGGGCACATTTCACCTAGCCAACTGGGGATTTTTGTCGCCTCCATCATGCTTTCGGCTTTCACCTCCTCTCTTTTCAGTGGCCATGTCGCCGATGTCATCTCCCGCAAGTATGACATTGCTATTGGTGGTCTAATAGTCGCCATTGGGTCCATTATATCCGCCTCTGTCAACAGTTTCCCTGCACTTGTATGTGCTCGTTTAGTAACGGGCATCGGACATGGGCAATCCATCTCAATGCTGACGACCTACCTGTGCGAGGTTGCTCCCAAAGATATTCGTGGTACTGTAGCAACTATGCATCCGCTCCTCACCACGGTTGGTGTTGCATCCGGATATTTTATCGCTTATGGGTCGTCGAGACTAGACAGCAGCCTGGCTTGGCGGATTCCATTCATTGTTCAAGCCTGTCTAGCTGCAATGCTATCAATTGGAATGACATTCATGCCATTCTCCCCTCGATGGCTGGTACAACACGGTCGGTTTGAAGAAGCTCGCGATGTCTTGTCAAGACTACGTCAGGTGCCTGAAAACGTCGATGAGGAGCTAAACAGCATCAGATGCTCTCTGGAGGATGGCACGCAGCAAGCCTCGTTCTCAGAGGTCTTCTCGAAGCGATACATCAGACGGAGTCTACTCGGAATATTCCTCATGGCATTTCAAATGCTTTGCGGCGTATGTGCATATTTACTTTTTTTTTTTTTTGGTCGTATCTCACGTTATCTCACACTCTCTGGACCAGATGGAAGCCGTGCTATATTATGCTCCGACCCTCTTTACCCAAGCTGGCTTCTCGTCACGACGCGCATCATTCCTTGCCTCCGGAATTTCAGGCATTATAAACATAGCGTTCACCATCCCGGGGCAGCTTTTAGTGGATAGGTCAGGGCGGAGATTTTCATTGATAGGAGGAGGGACTGTTCTCGCCAGCTGTTTTTTAGCGATTGGCAGCATATATGCAACCCACGGCGGAAAGGTGAACGGAGAGGTCTACCTCGACAACAAATCTTCACAATGGGCTGTCATCACCCTGATCTACATCTTCGTCGCCACCTATTCATGGTCCTGGTCTGTGGTAGGTTTCTAGGGCTTTACTACTCCGATTTAAAGGCTCGACTTCCTCAAAGGTTATTCGAATATATGCATGTGAGATAGTGCCTACGCACCTCCGAGCCAAGGCGTGTGCATTGCAACAAGTAAGCCGTTCGTTCTTGTCGTCGAGGGTCATTTACGTGCAATATTCGAGGTCGCCAATTGGATTGTGAAGTTTACAGTGGCATTGACCACCCCTCTCTTCCTCCACACATCTGCAAGTGGGCTGTATTTCTTCTCCGGCTCGTTTACATGCTCCGTTGCTTTGGTGTGTTACTTTTTTATGCCAGAAACTCAGAGTAGGAGCCTGGAGGAGATAGACGTTCTTTTCGAGAAGAAGAGTTGTTCTGGACGAGGCATTGACCAGCTGTGTACACCTAGACCTGATGCGTAGTAATACTAATTGACTCAGAGCACGGGGACGCTTTGCACCGCCAGGACCTTGATTATCACTCTTGAAGTATTAACTCATTCATCAATGTATCACGCCACGTATGTCAGCCTCTCCGACGGACCTAACAATATTTACAATGCACTGTGTAATTTTCTGGTCCGTAGGGCATGCCACAACCATGACCCAACCTTGTTCAGGAATCAGGAGGAGCCCCTGTACCACCATACAGCACTGTACAGGGTATTGGCTTAATAAGCGTGGAAAAACTTGAATGATATTGCTAAGTTCATCATTCTGTAATTCGGTGTACTGGCCCGATGCTTGTTTCCAGCTCGGGCCGCTCTCGTGGACCCCGCTCTTGTATTCCAAAAAGCATCCCCCGTCTGGCCAGCTCGAACCTCGGATTCTCTCCAGTTGACTGTTCCAACACAACACTCCGTACGTACCACAGTGCCGCGCCGCGTTCCCCAACTAGTCCCCAACTTGTTTAAACCTTCTCTGCAGGTTACTAGATAAGCGATTGTTTCCCCATTTGCGACTAATCATCCCTCACGCCCACTGAGTCATGAGGATCATACAAAGTTAACGAATTTACCTGGGCGTGGCGACAAAGCGGCGCGCTTGATCAATTCAGTTGTCAAGGGCACTGAATAAACCCGTTAGGTTTTGCTACCACCCACACAGCGGCCTCGTCTTGGGCATGTCACTTGATCATCTAGGAACAGCTGACATGCGTGACAAGCTTGGCATTTGTAGGGAAATTAAGGGGTATGGCCCATCTAGACCCTCTGCCGATTTTTACCTGCGATAAGCTCCCAACATTTTTTCTGTTGCAGCTCGTGCCGGGCTTCTTTCAAGTTGGACCTGTCGTAGAACTGGTTTACTATTGGCATCATGGAATTTCCAAGATCATTTTGATCCAGGCCTAGTGTCACGAAC
>JBBPUA010000988.1:0-10523 GCA_038094355.1 Afroboletus lepidellus | reverse complement strand
TAGAATGTGATGGAACATCACATGACAGTATCCTTATCTATGGCCAATGGCATAAAAGGAGCTTATCTCCATGAGAAGATATTGTAAGTGAAATATAATCTGAAACACGTGATACAACACTTAGATCGTTTCAGATAATTTGAGAGTTCTAGATCTATCAAGATACTAGAAACTCGACATTGGTCTCCCCCACAAAGCTCCAGAGCATGAGACTGACATTTTTGACAGCGGCAGTCATACGAACATTGTGTCGTGGTCAGCTTTACGGCGGTCCAAGCAACACGGGGTGACGGGCAAGGTGAGATGAGGGCACAGTGGAATAAGCGGCTAGACAGCAGGCAGTTCATTTGTACAACCAATAATACGGTGCGAGTTGTCGATATGACCGTAGACTGTTGATCAATAATGATCATCAGCTCGCCGCAGCACCGAACATTCATGTCCAAGTCCCTTTCCGGAACTCTCCGGAAGGAGTTCACCAACTTGCTCATCGCCACATAGCTTGGATTCAGCACCGCCATGCCAAGCCACGTTCGCTTCCCTTTGTATGCCGTGGTATGTTATTGCCAGTGAGCCGACAGTTGGGAAGGGCACCATGTTCGAAAGCAAGAACGGTACTGTCGAAGAGCCAGGAGATTCTCAACGTCTTCTTTAGCTATATACTCTGACACTGCTCGTATGTACACAGAAGGAACGACTGCAGGACATCACCATAACTAGTCCGATGGAGTCGTCTGTCCACTCGCAACGTTGTCCCAGCTCAATCTCAAAGGTGCAATAGTCGACACCAACTGAGACTTCCTACGTTATATGCATGCATCATGGTTAGCATCGATGTACTCGTCAAGCCTGGCAACCACTTACCCGAACGCGTTCTTAATGTCGCTCTAGTCCCTCAAACACGACAGTTCGTGTTCTGTACGCACCCGATCTCAGTGTTCCGTTCGAAGACACCATCCGCGAAGTGCACAGAAAGCAAATTGTAAGAATTCTTCGCTAGTCCTTTTACATTAAGCATGCCGGCCCCCCGTCAGTGAGATTTTTGGTGTGAGTACCCTCGCCGTGTGGAAGTACGTGAGGACCCCGCCGTCCCTGTCCCTATCAGGACTAACGAACGACAGAAACCGTTGGAATCGCAAAGCCAACGGTTACATGCTCCAAAGGATCTGCCAGGCGTAAGTTATCCAGGAAATCACTCGTTCTTACAACAGAAACTGTTGGGATCGCAAAGCCAACGGTTACGTGCTCCCAAAGATTTACCAGGCGTGAGTTATCCAGGAAACCACTCGTCCTTTGTTGAACGGAACTTCCAGGATGCAACGCCACCACACGTAAGATTGATCCAGAACTGGGGCCTTGCTATCGCAAGTACGGCATCATCTACAGCCATTGCGTACGTTTCATTGTTCGGCGGCGGGTTGTTCGCGAGAAAGGTCGCCTCTGTCGAGGAGCACGGTCCAGGATGTGATCAATTTGGGCCTGCTTCCAGCATGAGTAAGTACTGCGCCAATTACTTCCTAGAAGGTCACTTCAAGCCCACTCCTGAATGCCGTCGCGGTAGGCTCCTCTCACGTCCCACTGAAAGGGATGGATTCTCATACCACTGTCCTCATTTTTCTAGGAAAGTACAACCTGCCCCTTGCCAAGATTACACCGAGGTGGTGCCAGCATCGTTCGTTACTTGACGTGAACGATGCCGTCGTCCCCCGGAGCCAGCAGAGCCACAGTTGAAGCAGGATTGTGAAGACTTGGTCAAAGCTCAAGAGATTATCGACACGCTCGACAAAGCCAGTAGAATCATCAAGGCTTGCGAAAGGTACAGCTTTGTACTGGCGTTGAAATCCATTACATGGCTGTATCTACAGTAGAAACATGTAGGATGTAAGACTCGCGCAATGTCAGTTGTGACGCCTACTCTCAACTTGAAGACAAATGTACATATTGGAGACCCATGTCCAACAAATAGACGTCGGGGTCTGCAGGGTACTGCCCTCCCCACCCAGGACATGTGCACAGCGAAGCTGCGGCCCAAGCCTTTCGAGTCAGTCCCAGCAGGTGAGCCATTCATTTCAGGTCGTGTAGGAAAAGCAGTGTGCTATAAGGATAGACATCACAAACATACACTGTGCAAGTCTCCATCAAACACAAAAATCGAATGGACTACATGTCATACTAATCAGTAAACGGAGACGATAGAGTATCAACGAGAACAGTCAAGACCGGATCCAACCCCGTACACCTGCGGATAGTCAATGTCACCAATACAAACACAGGACATTCCCAGCACACCAGCTTTAGCCTGTCAAACATTGCGAGCATTGGACCCTTGCTTTTCAGGAAAGAGTGCAATGTCCCGTTCAACATCCAAGAGAAAACACTGGCCAGCATTGGTCCAAAACCGTGCGTCACGCCGAGTATGGGGACGATATTCGAGTCTTCTCAAGATACCGAGTTCTCGACGAAGCTCCTGAAATTCGGACCAAGCGTCCATAGATGAGAGCGCAAGTGAATGACAGAACCAACCTTGTTGGTTTGTGCTAGCTTCTTCTGGATGTTCACATGCGAAATATTCACAGCAACCTGCGGGAAATGAGCAGGGTATGGTCAGACGAACGCAAACGTCGTACCAGTGATGAATACCCCAACTTATTGCAGCAACCTGAATGGCAGAATCCTGATCAATGTGGGTTGTGAGGTCGACCAATTGGTGGCCATCGTAAGACCTAGGTCAGCAAAGTCAGTTATCTTGACCTGAGTCAGAAAATGGACAACTCACTGGCATGTTTGGGACATCATAAGATTGCGCGAACAATGAGCTGATGCTCATCTGTGGACTGGGTCGAAGCAACGAAACAAGAGACGGCGCTTACCCCTCCACAGCAAGCGTATGGCGACTGCGAGGCATCATCGGCCGTACTGTTTAGGCTGCGTTTCGGCGGTGAAAGGTCGACCAAAGAAAGTGCCAGCATGTCACTATCGCCCCAAGGAGATTTTCCGTCCGACAAGAGGTAGGGACTGAGACTGCGGACGGTTGGCATTTACTGTATGACGTAGACACTGTAAGTTTGGAATATCTTTGAAAACATTCTGCCCTGAGCACTACATACGTACACCGCAGCGTGATAGTATCAGAGGACTTGAGCGACTCAAGGTCATTACACAGGACAGATATACGGATACAAACAGTATAGTCGTTCTAGTCGGATCCAGCCTCGCCAGTTAGTGTGTACAAGCACTCCTCGTTCACTGTCACAAATGAGCCAGGAGAACATATCTCAATGCTGCAGGGATGTCGATATTTCAACCAGGGCCCAGCAATTCATAACGGAAGCATAAACTCACACAAGTATCCGAGCCAGGTCAACTATCTGAATGGATCTGCGATTGTCATGAACTGCGATTTCTCAGCGAGTTCCTTGTCTTCTTCATGGCTGAACAACTCAGCCTTGTACTGTAATGCAGCTTCAGTTTCGGGAAATCGCCTGAATTTGCGTGGCGCAGAAAGCGGGTCGTTTTTGGAATATACGACGAAGAGTAGCGAGCACTCGTCATCGTTAATTGCAAACGGGATGCACGTTATGCTGCGCCCACGTTTCTTATGATAACGCTGTATGATGCTGGGGAGTAGGTCATCTTCATAGATATCTATGTCCGGCCAGTGGCGGAGAGCCCAAGCCTTCGCGTCATCCCAAGTCATGGGGTATCCGCCGACGACGTGCACCATGACTGAGTGTAACAAATATATCAGCCTGAACCTGCGGCTGCAGATAGAGCAACTCACGTATGATATATGAGTATAGCGAGAGTGGAGGAAAGTAATGCCGGGCGGCACAGTTGATATATTATATGATCGACGATTCCAACGGTCACGTGCGATTTGAGTAGTCACTGCACGGTGACTGAAAATTAGTTCCACTGGCATGTCAGCTCGTTTGTACAGCCTTTCTATTGTCCTTGGTCTTTTGACTACCGTGTCGGGTCATTTGATATGCCAGGGTTCTGCCAGGTCACATTTCCGCTAAGTGCTCGGCACCTCGAGCTATTGTTTGCCTTCATCCGTCGCTGCCTCGGCAGTTGTGAGCAGTGCAACATGCTTGCACATGCAGCGCCATACGATGGCGAGTCTGACATATTTTCCAATCCCATTGTGCCACCGTATGACATTTTGGGGGACCTGGTTGTATCAGGAACACCAGCCTGAGTAGATCCCGGATCTGACTCATCCTTAAATACTGCAGTGAGGTGGCTTGAGAGTCATCCAACATCCTGGTTCTACAGGTAAGTCACCGTTTCCGCTTTGTGAGTCTGCTCTGATTCACATTGCGATGAGCTCCTTCAGTCATTATGCCAGACCTTCCGCTTCCCCCTTTGCAGCCGGAAGAGTGGCTCACGCAGCGACTGGCGAATACTGCCCGATCCGACCCCCGCTTTGAAGCCTCGTGGTATGGGCTCTATGCCGCCTTGCTCTCCCACTATTTTCCGTATCAGCAGCGTTTTCTTGTCAAGCCACAGCCCAAAGTCAGGGAAACGTTCCCCGAGGATGAGACACCCATCCAAGCGGAGTCTTCCGGGGTTATAGATGAGCCTGACGCTCTGGCTGATGTTTCCATGACGTCTATGGGTGGTCTTGTAGCGTGCGGCGGATCCACCGTTATTCCTGATTTCATCGTCACAAAAGCAACCGAATCTGCTTCCGGCGATAAGGCACTTTTGATCGTTGAGGTCAAAGTAGGCGAACCTGAAAGATCATCGGAGTTGAAGAAACATAAGTATCAATTGTCCGAATATATGTATCGCATTGCGGAGCAAACGCCAAGGGATACCAAGCTGGTTGGTTTGCTGATATGTGGTATGGTCGTAACAATCCATAGGCTAGACCATGCGGGGTGTGAGGTTGACATGGACAGGAGAAAGCGTGATATCAATAGCAGAACCATCAGGCGGTTGTTGCTGGATATTGCCAGCAACAACTGGGCGAAATGATGCTATTCACTTATGCCGGCTCGTATGGTCACTAGTTATGTAGCAGGATTCAAAGTTACCATCTCACGACGTGTAGCTTCAATGTACAACGTACATTGTAAAGATAAGATGAAATTGAACGTGGATTAGTCCACGTTCTCGTCGTCCCGCCTCATCACCGTCGCTCATCATTGTCGCCCTCGTGGCCGCCCGGATAACGCACGTGCTTCGTGGTTCCGATATCGGCCCAGTGCACGTTGATCCGGGCTGTCGAGGCAAACCTGTAGCCTAGTCAAACGTAGTGGGATACATAGCTAGCCAGCATAGACAACTCATTCGTACAACCATTAATATAGCTACAACGACGCACTGGTCCGAGATTTAAAAAAAAAAGTCATAATCGTGGTATGTTGTCCTTCTAGCCCATCAATATTCAATCCTAGACCCAAATATGTTCCATCCGATCAGTTACTCATGTCCTCGACGAATCTTCCCCGACCGTCACCAGCCTTTTCAGTCTGCGTGCTCTTGCCCTTGGACGAGAAGAGCGACGCGAAACTTCGCCCACCCTCCATGCCTGCCCCCGGCTTGACTTGTTCCATGTCCTTTCGCGACAGGCCGCTCGTACTCGCGACGGTCCTGCCACTCCTCGCCTCCTCCTCCGCCATCTGTAACCTGATATATTCCTCGCCCCGAATACGCAAAAACTCCTCCAGGAGCATCGCGTTCCTCGAATTCGCCTTGTACGCAGCAATGACCACGTCTCCGACGACAGGGACGACGCCGCCTACGGCGGCCACGACGTTGTGGAAGACCATCTTGCCGACGAGCCAGGGTGGGAGGTCTGCCTCGCGCGCTTTACGGACGACGAGGGCGTAGTTGAGCGTCGCGACCGCGACGTCGCCCGCGCCAGGGATGATGCCAATGATGAACGTCCAGCCAAAACGGAGACCGCAAAAGCTAAAGCTCTTGTCGAGGCAACGGGCCCGGCGTTGAACGGTCTTGAGGATTTTGGCGTCGCGGGGAGAGATCCCAGGCGGGACGTCACGCTGAGAAAAACACGAGGATGAGGGCACAGCAATGTGAGCAAAGTCGAGTGCGGTACCTTTTTCCGCCGTTGTTTTCCCTTGGCGTCGGTGTAAAACTCGTAGACGGGGTCTGGTGGAGTGTAATGTTCGAGGTGTTGTTTGAAGAGCTTGACGCCTATGTTCTGCATGTAGGTCGACATGGTGTTGGAGCAAGGTGATTGGCGGCGGCGAGGTCATCTTGGCGACGTTTTTACATACAGCGGAAAATGAAATACGTCATAAACAAAAGCGGTGCTAAGCACAGCCGTGCGCAACGTGCACAGCACGACTCCGGATTAGTAAGCCGTTCGGCTGATAGACTCTGCCGCAGTCTAAATATCGGTGAGCTGAGTCGTCCATCGCATCTCCGCTGACCATGGTCCCCGACGAACGCAAGCTATCCGAAGAATACGTCCAGGACAGTTTCCACAGCTACCTCAAGTCCTCTCTCACCCAGGCAAAGGTCGAGAGACTCCTCGGGCCAGAGTGTCTGGCAAGTGCCGAGGGCGATTTGATGATCACAGGTGAGCAGTGAGAAATTCAATGTCACTATCGCCTTAACTCGTGACATATAGGGCCAGCCCTCTGCCTTTATTTCGCAGCGCTCCGCTCCACCACCGTCCCACCCTCGGTGCCTCTTCCCAGAAGCTCCAAATCAGCTCCACCGCGCCAACTCACAGAAGCGAATTGCCCTCCGGCCTTCCTTGGCTTCCTACGCGTGTGGGCCTCCACCGTCCCAAAGATACAGGGTCTAGAACCCGAATATCAGCACGATCTCGCCCGCGTCATATGTAATCTCGAACCCATCACGCAGCCGCTCAACCCTGCCGTCTCCGGAATCGCAGCCGATCTCCGTGCCGTAGCGATTGAGATATCACAAAGACGCTCCTTCCAAGACCGCTACGCAAGCGATCTCCAAGCCGCCCTCGACGCCGGCTCGGGCGCCACGCTCCAGGTCAAGACCTCGTTCGTCCCGCCGCCCGCATACAACGGTGCGGAGGCCACCTATGGCGGGCCCAAGCGCAGCGCCTCACCGGCATCGACGGCAGCCTCCGTATTTCCCCCGCGAACGCCGTCGCCGGTCTTGTTCCCGCATAATTCCCCCGGGTTGGAAAAGATCCGACAGATCTTGTATGCGGCGCTTGGGGACGTGTTGGCGGGCAACGCGACGCTCGGTCGGCTCCTCAAGTGGGATCCCCCGCGGGCCTACTTTGCCTCCGTCTCGCTTGCCATCCTCGAGGTCGGAACGATGGCCGCGCAGCCAGACGGTTCCATCGACGGCGGGGTGGGTTTGCAATTATCGCTCGACGAGTGTCCGGAGCCGCTCAAACCCTTGATGGTCGAGCTGGGAGATATTGGGAAACAGGCGAAGAAGATCAGACAGGAGGACACGGACGCAGCCATCGAAGCGGCTCAAAGGGGAGACGAGCTCCCGGTCCCACGACTGGATCGGCTCAGAAGAATACTGCAGGAGGGGGTCGCCTGCCAACGAGGTCCGAGCCACGATCGCGAGCACCTTGTTAGGAGGGACAGCGTGGAAGGGAGAACGGTCGCGTTTTCCAACCGCATCAACGCCCTCGCGTTGAACATATCAAAGGTCAAGACGTTCCGCGAGCGACAGCACGAAGTGTTTGAGATTCTGTCGGCCGTCTGTGGAAGTTGACAGGGTTGGTTGACTTGAAATGACAGTCCTTGTATGATGTCGCAGATCTCAGCTACTGGTTCGCCTACCTCATGTTGTATCAATACATTACCGCGCTACCGTTTCTGTTCTGTAGAGTATTTCAGACCACTAGTATCTTACCGCCTCCGTTGTGTCATTTTAGTGCTGAGGAATTTGAGACTCGGATGGATTTATGTCTAGAGTGAAGGACAACGTGCCAATACGCTCTAGCTCTCCTGGTGCCTTCAGAAAAGCATGCCTCGCCTTGGGTGAGTGCTACAAGTGAGAGTGGGGGCGGGGCGGATTGAATGCCGCCATGATTGAACTTCATCTCGAACTAGAGCATGTAGACATACATGTACACTTTGTCTCCTACCGTACTCGCCTGTCATAAAAATAACCCATGTTAAATTATAAACAGAAACGTGATGGGAATGGGCTATGCAAAGAGGCATCCAAATGAACGACTATTTCTTTGCAGGGAAAGATTAACAACGGAAGATCTCCTAGTCCGACCGCGTCCACAATTTGCGCGGGAGAAACAACGACCCGCCGATCCCGACGCAAACGAGCGACACGAGGTAATAATACACAAACCATGCGCGTTCGGGCGTCCCGATCGAAATCGAAAACATGGACGCGACCGTCGCGGGTCCAAAGGTGCGCATGATCGAAACGAGCAGCTGTGCGATGCCGTTGGTAGCACCCAACGAGGCTCGGTTCGGCGAGGCGGCGGCAATGTAGATGAAGACGCATGCTAGGGTCTGTGTGAGCAGTGGGACGTGACACGATCGATGGACGAGCGCTCACTGTACCCCATGTTCAACGTGATGACAAGCGCAATCTGCAGCCCGACCATCGCCCAAACCGTCCAGCTCAATCCCTGCGTTCGAGCGAGCGCGTTGATCAGTGGAAGGGCAAGCGTCAGAGGAATGCCGGAGCATATGGCGACAGTGTGTAAAGCCTTGGACCCAAATCGATCGTGCAGGTCCGCAAAGAAAAAAACCTGGAACAGCCCGTGTAAAATGCCATGGACCGCAAGGATATTGCCGATACGCGGCGGATCCAGTCCAAGGCCTCCAAGTTCTATCGGGGTAGCCAAGAAGACCGGCTGTATAGTTCGGAATGCGATCTCTACTAAAGAGAGTGCTGCATAGTTTCCTGCTGCGATGAGTACCCGTGGCACCATAAGCGCGCGTAGAGGTAGTGGAGTCTCATCATTCGTAGGTTCCTGCATATTCTCATTCTGCGGTGTTTCGCGGGACGCAGCACGGCTGGGTATATCCTTTGCAGTGGCCTTTTTGTTAAATCTTGCCATAATTAAATCACGGATTGAAACGCGGTGAGAAAGAGTCTAACGACTATCCTTAGCCCAGTGAAGGAGTGTATGCATTGTACTCACCTCTTTTAAAAACAAAAACGTAGCAAGCCAGATAATGGCCGTAGACGTCGCGGGTACGGCACATGCCAAGAAGTAAGGATACGTCTTGAAAAACTCCCAGTCTCCAAAGACACCTGGGAATCGAACGGCAGGGTTTGATAACGAACCCCCGATAAGAGGCCTACGAACATGATAAGCCACACGAACAAGATTGCAAATGATCACAGTAAAGAACTAACCCCAAGGCACCACCACTGGACCATGTTATAGGGATCCAGGCATACGCCAGTGCAATGTTTGTAGAGTCTGTAATCTCTGCTATCATACTCTTTATAACACCTACATTTCCGTTTAACGCGCCATTAAGGGCGCGGCTAAGCAATTGCCAATGTCGCCAGACTTTTACAAAGGGTGTGGAACAACATACCTCAAGACCAGTCCCCAAAATGTTCTTGATAGACCGAAACAGTACATTGAAGCTGACAAGCCAATCAAACCAGTCAAGATGACCGGTTTTCGGCCGATATGGTCCGATGCACGGCTCCAATGCAACACCGTCAAAGCCTGCGTGGCAAAGAACAGGGAATGCTACAATGTCGAAAAGCGGACCGTGAAAATCTTCAACGGAAGGCGAGATAGTGAAAACGCACCAGTAACCCTACATAATATCCAACTCGAGTTTCGTCGCCGTTCGTGATGCCAATGTCACGTATCATCTTGAAACGGTGCCTCGACGGGACATTAAAGCGATAAAAGAACGCAACACACCTGAGGTGCAAACGGTGCGAAGACCTGGGCAGTAAACGGCTCCGAGAATTGAAGAAACAGGATGATGGAAAATTGTCGCCAGGGCAAGGGTGTTCTCTTGGGCTGCAGCAACGGCGTCTCTTCGTCCGCCGCCCGCAAAGACATGATGATGGTTCGTAAGAAAAAAAACGGGCAAGTTCTCGCATGCAACCACACTCAAGTTTGGCTTAGCTGATCATCGGCGCATCACCGCTCAGCTGGCCGTAAGTATTTGAGTAACGTTAGCAGCTGTCGGGGCGAATTTCGCAGTTTGTTTCGCTTCGGATTATGGCCAATTCGATAACATTGAAGTCAATCCGAGAGGTTTGTCGAAGTGTAACCATCCTTGGTATCAAGTTGGTACCAACCCCCAAGTAATGACGACAAAGGATGAATCGACGATCGAGGACGCATTACTAATCATCGCTGTCATTTGCCCTCACCACAGATTTTCTGGAATTTAGGATAGGTTTGAATTGTGAACAAAATGTCAATCCCGTATTTTAAATAAAGCTTACCATTTAAAAAATAACTTATCTGCATATCTGCAAAAATCCCTAGATGTTGGATAATATTTAGTGTATGGACGAATGTGTGAGTTCGTGCGGAATTTGGAATACTGGCAACAGCTTATACAATAGGTAAAATATACCATATTGGCAAA